>JANSTT010013476.1:0-22872 GCA_026745375.1 Platyura marginata | reverse complement strand
CATACATCTATATAGTACATTTCTGAAAAATTTTCAAAATGAAAACATTCCAAAGTTTAGTTTGTTCTGTATATACTTATATGTATATATTTATATATATTTATATATATATATATAAATGTATGTATGTAGCGTGTTATAAAAGCTCTTCTTGTTGGCTATACAAATAGTATGAATGTAGTACATATAGATGCGGGAGCTTGAGCGTATACTGTGTAATGGAAATGTTAAGACTTGTCGAGCATAAATTGGCAATAAATCCCACAAAGTTTTTTTCTGGGCTGGATTTTTTTTTCTCTTTTTTTTTTCTTTTTTTGGAAACAGAAATAAATCAGGACAAAGACTAAAGAATGAAATTTGTATGGATTGCTGGTGTGCATATGTAGTTGCTGGGTATTTGTTTATGTGTATATACATGAAACGTGTTTATTTATGTATATTTATTGTGTTTGCAAAAGAATTTTTGAAAAGATGTCGTTTTGCCCGTTCTATTTTTAAAAATCCAGTGTGAAATTTAAAATTTATAGAGAAACACAGGCAACCACCGCATAGAAATATTTTATACGAAGCAAATAAAAAAATATTGGAAATTGACAAAATAATTTTATTTGGGGGATATAGAAAATATCCTTCACATATAAAACGTTTTGGGTATTATGGTGCTATGAAGGCATAAAAAATTTGAGTACAGAACTTTTTATTAGTTGAACGTATTTACCCTATTTGGGTTCTAACAGAGAGAGAGAGCACTGATTAGAAAAAAAAACAAGCACCCAGCATCGATTCATGGAGTTACTTTGTTCTGCAAATGTAATATAGAAATATAATCTACGTACTTTTTATCCAACTAGCTAGGCTAAATCTAGTCATCATGCTCATTGATATTTTTTTTATAGTTAAATTCACCTTTTGATGATATTTTGTAAATTAGAAATAGAAAAGTGGGGCGTTCACAAGACATAACACTAACATGAACTATGAAAAATTGCTAAAATTCATTTTTGACATGAGACTACCTTGCAAAATGTTGGTGATTAGGCAACTGCATTTATTCTGTGGATTAAGAGTTAGAATACGTATTACAATGGGCACATTACTTATTTAACCCTAAATCCTGGTGGGTTTTGTTATAAAATATCTTGGTAGGATTAGGGTATTAAAAAAAGATTTATTTATAAATTCTAACCATAGTTGTAATAAAATGTTCATTTCAATCCAAAAAAATGTATTTTACTAAAAAAATTGAAAATTAGTAAAATATTATATTCGGAAAATTCGGAAAAAAATTCTATGCATATGTTACCCAAAAATACAGCATAACATACATTCAAATGTACATACATACATACTGGTGATTCATTGAATTAAATCCTTTTCCTGTGTGAATAAATGTTGGCGGTATTTAGTTGGATTTCATCCTCTCTGCCATCACAAAACTTTATTTCGTGCTCTGTTGCTAGTTAACGAAATTTCAATATTTTTTTTTTGTCCAATCGAATTAGGGAAAATACCATTGTGTATTTGTATCCTGTCCGATATCAAATATCATCACAAAGGCAATAGTATAAAACAAAAAATTTGAATTCAACACCAACATTTCGATGACGAAAAAATATTATGGATGGGTGGGGCGATGGGAAATGTAGAGATAAAGTCGAGTAGACCATATACATAGCATAAATTGATCGAATAAAACATCGATACACAATATCGTTGGTATAAGATGAAAATAATGTGAAATTTCTATAGTAACAGCCATTGTCAATCTAATCAAGCTGATACATTACATCCAATATGAAAAAGGAAAATGTCAAAATGAAAATTCAGTGGTGCATTTAGCCATAAGCTTTGAAAATGATATTCAGCGTCATAGAAACGTTGCGGGAGCACAAACGATAATGTAAAGAACACTAAGTAGGTATGTGTCACTCAATCAATGAATGAATGAATACCGAAGGAAAGAAAAAAGAAAAAAAACGTTCTTTTATACGTGTGAAGTGAGGTGTGTATCATTATATCCATTGTTTGACAGGTTTTTTTTTACACCGAAAAACGTGAGAAATATATTCGAATGAGATTTGAAAATTTAAAAATAAATTTGCATCGTTGGACTTTTTGTGATCATTTAAGCGCATGAACAACTCCTTAGAAAAACGAATGCCTATAAAATGGAAAACTTCTTTTTTTATGAAAATTTAAAGACTTCATTTCCATTTCAATGTACATGAAAATAATTTTTTTATATATAAAGCATAGGTTACGAATTTAAATAAAATAAGCATACAAAAAAAAGAGTATTGCCAACCATAAAATTATAAAATTTTGTAACGTTGTTTCCTGTATTTTTATGCTCGATTGGTTTTAGTTCTTTCCCTGTAATGCCTCCTAATATATGTCATAATACCATTGTAGTTATTGTGAAAATTTAAGTCAAAATACGTATAAATCATAAACCAATAAAGATAGACGATCTTTACAGTATCTAGAAAAAAAAGATTTTATGTATAGGAACATACAAAAAAAAAAAAAAATCATAAGAATCTTAAGAAATTAAGAGAGCCTTCTTTAGGAGCCGTTCTCCTATTTGGTATTCGAGATCAAGAGTAAACCTTTTATTAGCGCCAATCGATTTTATATCATTTTCATCTATTTTTGAAAACAATTTTTTAATCTGGGTATTAAATAGTCAGTTGAACAGACTATACAATACATTTCTATTAGCTTTTAATATTAGAACAGCCATTTTATATATTTAATTTATTTATGCTTTTAACCATAAAATCGTTGATAAAAACCTATATAAAATTCGTTAGCAATGTTGCCAGCCATTAAAGATTTAATACCATAAAAATAAAAAGTCAGAGTGCCTGTAAAAACTCACATATCACCGAAAATTATCGGTTTTTATTTTATCTCGGATATACATATTGATGTGGATAATCATTAATATACTCTTTGGGCTCTATACCATTGAAAATACGATAAAATATTTATTCAAAAATAATCCCACAGTAGGTTACTCTCAATATCGCCATGTAATGCCAATAAGTACCACCTCAACATTATTTATCGTTAAAATAATGACAAAAATCTGTCCGCTGTAAATAAAAAAATGTTTTTTTTTTGTTTTTTTGAAAAGGATTAAAATATTTTAGGCAATTTAATGTATTTATTATTGTTGACAAGCGAATATTTTATCAAATTTACTAGGCGTTCGTATGCTGGATGGCAGTGTTAATGATGCGGTAGAAGCGAAAGCCTTAGGTTTAAATCCCAACCATATTGATATATATAGTGCGTCTTGGGGACCAGAGGACGATGGTTCAACAGTAGATGGGCCCGGACCATTAGCAAGACGTGCATTCATTTATGGTGTAACCAGTGGACGGCAGGGTAAAGGATCAATATTTATTTGGGCATCCGGTAATGGTGGTCGATATACAGACTCATGCAACTGTGATGGATACACAAATTCTATTTTCACCCTTTCTATATCGAGTGCGTCCCAAGGAGGGTGAGTACACAATTTGTCATGTTTAGATTTGTGTTTGCTGATATCAAAGTTGTTAAGCTAACTAATAGCCTGTATTTAAAGAGAGATTAAGGCAAAATAGCAAAATGATTAATTTCTGGCATTTGTAAAACTTGTTGTTTTTTTGTTTTTGTGTTTAGGTACAAACCATGGTATTTAGAGGAATGTTCATCAACGCTGGCAACAACGTACAGTTCTGGTACACCGGGACATGACAAAAGTGTTGCAACAGTTGATATGGATGGCCGTTTGCGTCCGGATCGTATATGTACAGTTGAGCATACAGGTACATCGGCATCGGCTCCGCTAGCTGCTGGTATCTGTGCACTAGCATTGGAAGCGGCTCCATCGTTGACATGGAGAGATATGCAGTATTTAGTGATATTTACGTCGAGGCCAGAACCATTGGAAAAAGAAACGGGATGGATACTGAATGGTGTAAAACGAAAGGTTAGCCATAAGTTTGGCTATGGACTTATGGATGCTGGAGCTATTGTTAGTCTGGCAGAACAGTGGACTCTTGTTCCGCCGCAGCATATTTGTAAATCACGTGAAATAAACGAAGATCGGCCAATAGATGGTTCGGTTGGTTATACGCTACAAACACATATGGATGTAAATGGCTGTGCAGGAACTATAAACGAAGTACGATTTTTGGAGCATGTTCAGTGCAAGATTACACTTCGTTTTTTTCCAAGAGGTAATTTAAGAATTTTACTGACTTCTCCCATGGGCACAACGAGTACATTGCTTTTTGAACGACCACGGGATGTGGTCAAGAGTAATTTTGACGATTGGCCATTTTTGAGTGTACATTTTTGGGGTGAAAAAGCCGAAGGACGATGGACACTTCAAATTATTAACGGTGGTCGTAGACGTGTTAATCAGCCAGGTATATTATCGAAATGGCAGCTAATTTTCTATGGAACCCAAACAAATCCGATAAGACTTAAGAATGATCCACAACATTTAAGGGATTCATCACAACGAGTACCTTTTGTTTTTCCTACCGATTCCGATTTGAATCAACCCCTGGCATTTAACTATAATGCCGATTTGTATACGGGATATGTTAATTATCAAAATTTATTCAACGGAGCCGCCAGTAATAATGAACCGGCTGTAGCAACGTTAGATGGTCACAATATACCAACGCCACAGCGGGAAATTGTAATGGCCGATTCAAATAATAAAATTGTACTGCACGATTGCGATCCGGAGTGTGATCAACAGGGTTGCTATGGACGTGGACCAACACAGTGTGTTGCTTGCAAACACTATAGACTCGATAAGTAAGTATAAATAAATGTAATTTCTATGTTAAATAAATTGACAGCAGCAGCTCATGAGAATAATTGATCCCATCATCATTGGACAATTTTGAAAATTGTGTCACTTTTTCTAAAACTGCCAAAAAAAGGGCCAAGATGTTCAGTGAATAACCAATTTGTTTGACTTAAGTTTTTTTTAAACAACTGGCCGGCCACTGATTGACATAAGAAAATGAGCTGTGGATGAAAGTATGAAATGTTTTAAATGATTTCTAACAACAAAATTAAAAATCATGGTTTATTCGTTAATTGAACCCCAATTTTATTAACTACAACGATGTTGTCGTTTTATTGAACGTACCCGAATTTTTACATGGGTTTGTCATTTTAAATGAGTCAACCTCAATCCATATTATGTACATTACGCTAATAGAACTGCTTCGATAAATTAATGTATCCTTCCCATGTACATCACCAATGGTTTTATATTAATTAAATTATCCCTAATATTGAACTGAAAATGATGTTCAAAAATACATTCCAGTTACCTTACCATAAAGTTTTACCTATCTAATTACGTATAGATACCCCTTGAACACAAAAATCAATTTTTCATCCAATTGCTTATTAGATATTAAATTAAAAATTGTTCTGACATTTTCAACTTTTAATTGATTAAATTCCTTCATTTTTTGTTTTTAATATTAATGTCATGTCAGCGGGAGTTTTTCCAACATTTTTATATAATTTGTAATTCATCATTTTCTCCCCATTCTATAAATATGGAAAATGCTGTAATTTATTTAAAAAAAAAAAAAAAAAAAAAAAAGAAAATTAAATTTTATATTTTCTCTAATTCTAGCACCTGTGTCAGTCGATGTCCACCACGAAGTTTTCCAAATCAAGGTGGCGTCTGTTGGCCGTGTCACGAATCTTGTGAAACATGTGCAGGTGCCGGCCAGGATAGTTGTCTAACATGTGCACCAGCTCATTTACACGTTATCGATTTGGCCGTTTGTATGCAAGTATGTCCTGAGGGATACTATGAAAGTAAGTTTTTTTTTTTTTTTTGTAATTATTATTGTTAAATAGAGGTGTCGTAGTGTTGTATCGGTATGAATCATCATTGCTGCCCTCTCTTTCTCTCTATATTTGTAAATAAGTAAAAAGCTTGATTTATGGAAAAGTTTTCATTTATCTTTTTTGGGGGTAAAATTTATATTTTCGAAAATTCTTCTGAGACATTTTCTCGTTATACATTATTTAATTTATATGTTTTTGGGAATTTTGCACTAACTCAATTAATAGAATCAACTTCATAAATAACTTTATGGAAAACAATGTTTGTGCGAGAAGCATCCAAGTGAATATTAATTAGTGTTTTAGAATTGTAGAACGGAGAATTTCCAAGTAAAATTTACAAATTTATCGTATAAATAATTTAAAGTATTGTTTGAATATTCAATTGAAAATGTTTTTGAATGTAAGAAATGAATTAATTGTTTCTAATGTACAATGGTTTCAATTTGGCAAAAATGTACGACACGATTTTTTTTTCGGTATGTGTTTATAGACAATTCAAATTTGAATAATAATGGACAACGATGGTAAAATAAACCGCAAAGAGCTTAATTGAAAAGTTTTAAGAGAAAGTTATGGATAAGTAAAAAAATATGGTTTTTGGTGTAAATTAAGCCGTGTAATTCGATTGGAGCGTTACCGTGTAGCATTTCGATTTCATTTATTTAAAATTATAATAATTTTCCAATATTTATCTCTTTAAATACAAAATTACACATTACAAACTATGACCATTGACATTTGTCACATTGAATTGTCATTTTTATAACATTTTTATGAGCTAAGCATTAAAGAATATTGTCACATTGATGCGAAAATTTTAACGCCCCTTAATAGTCACCATCATCTTTCTCGTAAAATTTTACGTCGAAATACACATCATATTCGTTTGGCTTTCTCTGATCAAGATTCTAGCTAAATGGCACAAGGTAAAGATCTGAAATTTTGACAATTTATTAAGTACCTACTCCTATGGACTTAATTTTGAACAACGATAAAAGTTTATCTGTGAAGTTATCCATAGTTTGATAATTGAGAACGGCAATATAAGTGAAGATTAATTTCCTTTCACAATGTTTATCTATGGATTTGTTCACCAAAATTAGGAAACTTATCCTCGAATTTTAATTATTTTGACGTTTTTTTGTGAAAAATAAAAATTACAATCAGCGAAAAATATCAAGAGCTAGAGCTAGTTCATCATCAAGTTCAAGTGATGACTGTAGTCCAAGAAATAATAGGAAAAGATTTGAAAAGGACGTAAAGCAAAGAGAAAATAACTAAAACTTTTATTGCACAAACCGTTGTTGGCCAAAAGTGTTGGCTTATGTAATAGTTACCGACCAATGAATACCAACAATAACATTGCTATTAGTACAGGACTAAGCCGTACGGTACTCCTCTTCTTTAATCTAGTTTTATTTCTACACTAAGGTACAATTTTCTCTCAAACGTTTATTATTTATGTAAAACTGGTAAATGGGTAATTTTAAGATCGTCTAGCACTTCTTTCAAATATAGTTTTATAATTGAATTTGACTATAATATAGCTGAGCTTTTGATAAGAAATAGGAGATAAATAAATGCAGCAATGCATTTTTATAAGATCTTCTTACACAACTTATTTTCCCATTATTATTCTATAATATATACTTAGATGTAGAAAGCTGGAACTTGAACGAGGTTAAAGTACTTCCATAAAATTAATTTTGTTTGTTAAGTCAAGTACGACCTATTAAAATCCCCACATAATATACACAGATTGAAAATTATACGACTACTATGTATGTAAGTATGTACAAATGTACTATCTGACTATGCAATGCTATGTAGAGTAGAATCTGTGCAATGTCTTAGAAAATGAATGTCAGGAATGTTCTTGAAAAATTTAGATTGCTTCAAAGACATCTTGCCCAACGTAGTGATATACATAAGTACATACATAATGTCATTATATGTATACCTTGCATTAGTTAATTTCAAAGTGCATCATAAATTGCCCTGTTGCATAAATTTGCTTTTGATCTTCTGTCTTTTGTTGATAACATACTATAACATTCATAATCACCACAAAAGACTGCAAAATATTCTCGTCATCTACTTGAGATTCTATGGAGATCTTATCTTATATGTACAGTACATTATATACTCGTAGGTACTAACTATAGTATTCAACGAGAGAGTTTAAAAAAAAGCAACAACAACAAAGAACTTTGTTTTTACTATGTCCGCTGCAGACAATTCGAGGCACCTCTATTATAGTCAAATATATTATGTAAAAATACAGGCGCTCCTCGACTTTCGTACATTCTAGTTACTTTCGCACAATTCGCTATTTTGCACATTTTTAAAAATTCAATTTTTTAAAGATTTTTGTCGGTAATGTAAACTTCTCGGAATCGTTGTGATTCAGTGATGGGCACACGCACACGACAAATTAAACATGACAAATACAGAGACAATGGTCTACACTGGAAAAATGTTATGATTAATAAATTCATTTGAAAGTTCAATTCAAATTGAAAAAAACATTTTTAAATAAATTATATTTAGTGATGAAGGAAATATCTTGGTGGAAAATTAAGTTTTCCTCATCTTTAAATATATTTTCAATGAAAAGAAATGTATTTTGAAATATTTTTCAGTATGTATAATTTTATACACAAAACAGGACTGATTAACTGCATATCTGCTATGAAAAAAAATACACCCAAAACGTCGGGGGATGAAGAATTTTTTTCAACCCTCTACTTTGGAATATTCGCACACGTTTTCAGGAATCAATTATGTGCGAAAGTCGAGAGCCGCCTGTATGTGTACAATGACTTTATATAGTAAGTGGTCTCGCTAGATTACCCCCCTCCCCATCGACCACATCGAGTTGACACCAAGTTTACCAATTCCTAATTGCATTGGAAATTATTTTGCGCGCAAATATGAACAAAACAAAAAAATGTTAATTAATTACTTGAAGCTTTTCTTTTGTCTGTTTTATTTTTGTTATTTTTATGTTTTTTTTTTTGAAATTCCTCATAGGGAAAAAAAACTTAATTATGCTGGAAGATATTTACGTAAAGTATGTACTAAGTAGACAAGACCGAGAAGAAAAAAAAAAGTTGTTTTTTAAGGATTGTTTATAAGTTTACTTGATTTAATTTTTGCCGAAGTTGTTTTTTTTTTTATTATTAAAAGTATAAACTTACTACCCCGAAGTCTTTTAGTAGAGTTTTAATTGGATATTGGCAGGGAAATTTTGTTTTATTGATTTTTCATCTTTTCTGTATACGTTATTGGAGAGAGAGAAGAAAAAAGAAGAACAGAAGGTATTGTGTGTCATCAAGTGAAAGTTTTGCTGTTAATTTTATGTTTAACGATTAAGAAGATTAAATTTTAAGTCGCAAAATATGACCAAGAGAATGAACTAATTAAAGTATGGTTCTCATTATATTATTAAAAAGTAATTTAATTTAGCTTGGGGTGGAAAATGTGAAAAAAAAAAAATAATTTGGAAAAAGAATTGTGAAGGGGGAATGTTAGACGAATAAAGATATCGCAAATGCTGCAGTAAAAGTAAATGGCATTGTTATGGACAGCACCGTCGAGTTTATTTTTAGATATCGCTCATAAATTAGGAGGAAATACGCGTCTTTTCTTATAAGAATATTAAAATATACAAATCAATTAATTGATTCATAATTATGTCAATAATGACTAATTGATTTATGTATGCCACCTCTGCACAATTGTTAGCGTACAATTTTTCGATTAGTTAGCATTCAATAGAGATTTTCGTAATGAAAATATTCAAATCAAAATAGCTATAGATTTAGATTTAAATTTTGAAACTTTTTGCTCAACTTGTGACGCAATGTTTTTAAACCAAATTCAATTTCGGATATTTACTTAATAATTACAATGGGTCGTGTCCAACAGTCGTTTGTAATCCTGTCGCCATTTCTGTAGTTCCATTTAATAGCGTGTCGTCGCATTCGTTGAATATGTTTAAATCGAAATTAAATTTGATTCCGAAAATTTTGCCATCAGAGACGATATCAATATACAAACATGAATGTTTACGATTTTCATCAAAAAAAGAAAAAAAAAAGAAATGTTGTACTGAGATGTGGTTCCACACCTGAATGCTGAAGAGTCTATATAAATCCGATCTATATGACCTATTTCTGTTAAAGTTGAATCTAATCACCTCAATCAGACATGAGCTGACGAGAGTTTCAAAAAGAAAATCAGAAAAATGTTAATGGTAGACAAGTCGCATATATACATAATATGCGGTGTAACTCCACTTTTTGAAAATTCTCTTAGTTCGTTATATTACCAAGTCATTTCTTCTAAACTTAATTAACACTAAACCTACCGTAACATTTTGTATATACCTATTTTTACCAAAAACGGTTAAAAAAACCGCTAAAAAAACCGGTCACAGATTACTGTACATTATCAGCAAAAACCAATGGAGAAGAGAGATAGATGTTAAGTACATATTATATTATAAAAGTCGTAAAGTAAGTTGGAGAAAAGCGGTCATTTGACCCTGGTACGTTTAGTGTTAAAATCGAATTTTTTTTATTAATATTCCAAAGCTCCGCGAAAACATCAATTTTCTCGACTTTTCATATTGTGAAGTTAAACCGCTTAGCTTCTGACACGTCCGTCCATATAGAGATAATCAAGCCAATTGGATAAACAAAAATGGTGCAATGGTACATGCACATACATGGATGGAGCTTTCAAATAAAAATGCTGCCAAGGATCACTATACAAAACTTTTGCTGTACTCGGTGATGTTATTTTTTATGAACAAAAAATTATCACCCCACTATTATGTAACACAAAAACGTAAAACTATTTAAAGTGTGTGGCGCGACACAAAAGGGAGGCGCGGTTTTAAATACATTTTATGAAAGTGTGCATAAAAATTATACAGAAGGTCGCTCCAGTGCTTCAATTTACATCTCCTAACTGTTATTCTAATAAATCTATGCTTAATTTTTCGAATACGATAATGAAATTTTCGAATTTGGTTATTCACAGTTGGCACCACTGTATGACATATAATTATGTATTCACGTGGTTTATCGTTTATAATTAAAAAAATTTGAACGAACACATTTTTTTAGGGGCGAAATCATTAGAAATCACTTTTTTTAGGGAGCGCTTATAAAAAAGTTTAAGAACCTTCGTTTTAGTGTTAGAAAAAACATGTTTTTTACAAAATATTTCTATGGCAAGTAACCGAAGGGGCTGCGAGCTTTTATCTTTAAGAAATCTAAATCCAAAATTTCGTTAATATATCGCAGCCATGTTTCTGAGCGAGCGGCCCTAGAACAAAAATTTGTTCTTCTTAGTTTTCCTTTGAAATTACAGTGAAAAATGAAATTAATTTATGTTAATTAAAACAAATTTAAAATCGCATTTTTAATTATTATAACACAAATTGAGTTTATCTCAACGACCAAATTATACTCAAATTAAAGTAATTTTACTACATATATACAAACTAGGACAAAACAATACGAACTTTTATACATTAAATGACATTATATGAATAATAATTTACAACTAAACTATATCCATACTGGGGCACACATTCTAGGATAAAAGTTAGAAAAGTTTTTAGCAATCATGAAAGGATATTACAATTATTTTTATTTCCTTCAAAAACTTAAAAAATTTTAATATCAAATTTTCAAATAGCATGGTATAACCAAGTGAAAACTAAATTTCCTTATATGTAATAAGAAGTTTTTCACTCTTTTATTGCATAGGATTTTGTATAAACGAACATTGCAGTGTAGACAACCCTCTAGATCTAGATATACATAGAGAACACTGATTGCATACATCTATGCTAACAAGTATAAAGCAAATTAGTAATTTTGCTACAGTTTAAAGTTTAGTTGTATGAAAAGGTTTGAATATTTGCATTTTCTATATATGCATAATTGTATATGTATGTACGGCCAATGTAAGAAAGTGGATATGGTTTTTGGATTTTGCTACATACAAAGAAAAATTCATAAGTTCTCTGGAAAATAATGGAAGTTCTTATTTAATTTTAGGTTTTTGTTTTTTGTTTTTTTACGAGATAAATTTAAAACTTTTTTTTGTTGCCAACAACTCACCATCTTGTTTTTTTTCTTTATAGTTTTGGCTTTAAAAACTCTACAATTGAAAACATCTGCTTGATGCACTTCTTTTTGTTTTTAATTTTATTCAAATTCACAATAAAAGGGTTACATTTATTACCAACAAAAAATTAAAAGTCGTATGGTCGTGTCGTGTAGGCTTATATACTAAAGAAACATACACAAGAAAAAAATTGCGATGATAATTAAAACTACAAACAATTACTCAGTATGTCACATAACAATTACACACATTAAAAACCCTAATTCATATTCAGTTCAAATTCATAAACAACCACTTTTCCGGATTATAAATTATCACGTAATAACACTTAACCAAATCCGTATATGTATACCAAAGGGGGATAAAAATATACTTCCAACCCCCCTTCCATTCGACCCCCGGCCCCCTTCCTGCCTGCCACAAAACTATATTATGTCAAATAATTTTCCTATGCCTATTCTACGATTAATTAATATGCTGAATTATTATTGATTAGGAATCAGGAACATCACAATGGCCATTAATTATGTTATACGAGTAGTTAGTAACATTAGTTACATAACATATATTATTATACATAGTAGAATTAAAGCTTTTGCCTACATCGAGGCGTATTTTTATCTGAAATGGCATTTAGTCACGTTTTGGCCCAGAAATGTTTCTCTAACTAAGCGAACTGAACCAGAAACATGGTAAATAGGCACAATGAGAAGAGAGTAGGTATGTTACAAAACATTAATTATCATTGGGGGTGATTTATCGTTCATAATTTAAGAGAAAATGTCCATAAATTATGTTTTAATAATAATGATTCCCGAAAAACAAGCGCATAACAACATATACCTACAAAACCCCATCAACCATCCCCCCTCCCTCTCTCCCTCAACACCTCCTTCTTCTATAACAGCCAAACAACAACAAATAACAATAAATTGATTTTTGTCATGAAGGTAATTTAGGATAATTGGTGAAAATTGAAAATTTAATTGTTAAACATTTAAAGTATACCTACACATTATACATATGTACATGTAGAGAGGCATGTACGACGTGTACGTACGTACGTTATATTTTATGTACCACCTACACACACCATGCAATTAAAATTGTTAATTATTTGTGCTCATAGACCTCGTATGCGCCTAATGTTTGTTTATTTGTTATAAAATCTACCTAAAAACAATTTTTCTTCTTTATCATACAGATTACGACAATAAAACTTGTGTACCATGTGAGGCTAATTGCGCTTCCTGTCAGGATCGGCCCGACTATTGTACAAGCTGTGACCACCACTTAGTCATGCACGAACACAAATGCTATTCAGCCTGTCCACTGCACACCTATGAAACAGAGGATTACAAGTAAGTTATTAATTAATTTGAGTATGATGGTGGGAAAAGGTGGCTGTTGTTGTTGTTGTTGTTGTTATTATTATTATTGTTATCGTTTGAGGTGATGGTAGGTATATAGAGTTGAGTTGTACCAGAGTTGTACCAGTATTGTGTCCTTGTTTGAATTTATGTTTGACAGAGTGTATTGTAAGGATTAATTGGGTTTTATAATAGATTATTCTTTCTTTTTCTTTTTTTCTCTTTCTCTTTTTATAAAATATTACAATAACTCTATAATATCCTTTAATCTCGATCCTTTCACACTCAGTTTAGGTAATGCGTTGTTGATATGTATACGTTCATTGTATTTACCTATAGATATGATGAATTAATATATCAAAAGAGTGTTGTGTACTATATATGTATTTACAATCAAATGGGGTGGCAATTCACAGTTAATGCATTTATAATAACAGTGTTAATAGCTTAAGTAAATATTGAATGTGGTAGCCACTTATCTCATATGTTTGACCATACATTTAATATAGTTGTAGTACATATGTAATGTGGTTCAAGTATGTAGGTATCTATAATCAAAATTACACAACACACAAGTTATTAATGAATATTATCAGAAAAGATAAATTAATATGGGAACATTTACTTAACACCTACTATCTACGTATATGAGCGATTAATATTTTTTGTCCCTTAAAACATATCAATACCAAATATGTCTATTTGTACAATGTACAATGATTGAGTAATACAATAACAGTTGAAGTAAATGAGACACAAAACATAACCTTCGTTTAGCTATTATCGTGGGTGAACAATTGTTAGGTACTTGTTATATCATTACCATCAGGATTAAGGGACTATATACATATATTTATAATAATACTACGTCATACGATAAATGTTTTAAACTTGAAGTGCTAGGATTTTGTTGGGATGTTTTATCGAGAAATATTTATCGTAATAATATTACGGAAGATTATTAATTAATCAAGAATTTATATCGACCATCTTTTAGGTGGTGATAAAATATGATTCTGTTAATTTAAAATCTATTTGTAAAAGTATTTTGTTATTATAATTCTTATAAATTTTGAGATCATGGTTTGACTCAAATTTGTGGTTTGATCCAACTCTTGTCTAGTAACTTTTACTTGCAATAGAAGACCCATCTGAATAGAAGATCTGGGCCATGTTATTTAGCCGTATTAACCCGATACAAAATTCAGATAAATCACTTTGCAAGAAACTTACAAGTGTTTTTCGAGGAAAGACTGTAGTGATTAATTTTGGAAAGTACATATCTACAATAATTTCCAATTTGAATAAGTTGGTCGACGACTCCTTCTACATTTTTGTTTTGTTACTTGTAACATTATTGCGGGTATTGTATTGTTTGCGTGTTTTTTTTCTATTTGAACAATGTCAAACACAATTTATGTCACAAAAGCTAAATAAATATGTTTATGATTGATTATGTGTTTCGAGTGCACATACCTAGCTATTTTGGACATTGAATAAACTTATTCCAATGAATTCATATTTAGAACAAAATAACAATACAAACTTTTTATTTATTTGAATTCTAATTACTTTTGTTTCATAATGGTTTATAATTCAATTTATCATTTCTGTATACTTAAATGGGGTGGGATTGGGTATGTTTTGTCTTAATGCGTTTATTATATTTGCATAATTTTGGCACCAACTATGACACAATTTTCATTTTCTCATAGTCACCAATTTTCAACAAAATTGTCCAATTGTATTCTATTAAATTGATGTTAAATGTAAAATAATAATTGCATTTGACAGACGTAATCCTATATACCACATTTGGCGCCCAACATGGACTGTTCATTGAAAATTAAAATTTTACAATGAAAATTTACATTCATTTTTTTTCGGTCCATATTCTCCCAAAGGAAATTAGTAATATTGTCACTGGCTTTAATGCCGCTAACATTTAAAATAACAATTTTGCTGGCGAAAGAGATTAATTTGTCCCAAGCACAGTCAATGGGTGGCCACATTCATAAATCTATTAAATTAATATATGTAAATATATATGTATGTATGTATATATAATAATATATGTATAAAGCAAAAATGAAGCACCAAGCATCAGAGCAATATATAGGAAGGCAAGAAGAAAGGCAAAAAAAAGAAAAAAAAGAGGCGAAAAATGTTTGTATAAATTACTCAGAAACATTACGACCCCCGAAGACATTTGTAAAAATAAACACAAAACATAAATTCACATACAAAATATCTTGCAAATAAAACATTTCAGATAAATTTCGCCAAATTAGTTTAGCATTTTTCTCTTTTTCGCCCAGGCAAACAAATAATAAATAAAAATGGAGCGAAATTGTTATACATCAAAGTAATATCTCCGTTTTTTTATTACTCATTTCTTTCCTCTAAATATGAAACTTTTCGGTAAACATTATCAAGTTATGCAACTTTAATGCTATTAAAATAAAACTTTCGGTTTACTTTGGAAAATTGCTGTGCTGTGGCTGGTTGCTGTGGGAAAATGTTTTTATTACAGAAAATTCTATATTATTGAATATATATATATATACAAAATACATACAGCTTACATAGCTAGACAGCTAAAGGTTTTTGCTCTATGTATTTGTTGTCCTCATTTCGTAATTTCAGGCAATTTACTTGATTTGACGTGCGAGCATCTACATATATACATCTCTATACAGAGGCAAAATCCTTTTTCGTAGGAACTTTGTCGTTGCACATAATCGGGTTAACATTCAGAGTGTCGAGAGTGAATGCGCCAGTAAAATGTAATGGAAATGTTTACATTTTGAATTTTTAATAATATATGTTTAATATTCTTCATTTTGATTATATAATATTGTGCATAATATGTATGTATACATATAAATTTAAATATCTACTCGGTGTGTTATATGTTGGTAATTGTTTGCTGTAAGAAACAGATTTTAAGTTAGAAATAATATAGTATAAAGAGCTAGGGAAATGGTTTAAAGTGTTTGCCATTGAGAAAACATAAAAATCAGTCAAATTTAAATAAAATATTCCTCCAAATGAAATTTAGATCTGTTGATACTTGATAGAATGTATATATGTAGAGGGAACAAATGCTAGCTTTCAGCATTTTGCAGGCATGGTGCTTTATATCCTTTTGAAAGATGAAAGAAAAACGCTATACAAAAAAATATTTGAAATGCAAATATATATCTACTTTCATCCTAGGTTCATACCATTATTAAGTTAAAATTTGAGCAATATTTCTGTTAAAAGTGTTGAAAAAGTGGCATCAAATATATTTGAAAAAAAAACGTATATTTGATATCCAACAAGTGATCAGGCATGCGACAGAGTTACGCCGGCAGAATTAGAATTTTTATTTTTCGAACTGACAAATTCAAGAAGTTGCATAGTCCAGTGGGAGGTCAATTTAGTTCCACCATCATTTAATTAATAGGAAGAATATTTAATTCTTCAAAAACTTAGTTTTTGAATTATTTTTCCTGTGTTCAAGGTCAAACTCCTTTTTTTTATCTACGAAATCGATGCTCGAAACACTTTCTATCAATTTGTCCAAAGTTGTAAATAGTGACAATTGTGCCGGAATTGCCGCTATTGACTAAAAATTGATCCACATTTTAGCAATTTTTTATAATAATCCTTTCAATTATCTACATACCTCATATGTTTTTACACGTACATCACGACAGTTTCATAATCGACGCACGCAATGATTGAATCGCTAACTTTATGAGTTTTGCAAAAGAAATGGTTTTTTTCCTTCTAGCGTGACATTAATACTATTTTTTTTAATTACCTAATATTACCTATGTTCTCTGATAATCAGATAATTAATGTGAAATCTTCAAATTATAATATTTAAGAGTGTTTTATTGTATTAAAAGATTCAATTAAGAACTCTTAAATAACACAAATAAAACATTAGGCCAGCACAGCACCCACATTCATTTTATGTTGGTATTTGTTAAAAAGAAAAATAGAAACGAACAAAAACCATACTCGTATTATAAAACATTTTTGAAGGAAAGGGATTTCATTAATCTGCGGGATGCTTTATAACTAAAAACCAACATGGAAGAACATTTTTATACTGACCTGAAACTCTTCGTACAGAGTGAGAATAGGGGGCTATATTATGTGTATACCCATTTAATATTAGCTATATATCTACATGTACATGTACAATGTACATACATGGACAGACAAAAGTACAAAATAGCCAACCAGGCAGAATGGCTTTTTCAATTCTAATTCCTAACATTGAGTTCTGTACACTATGGGTAGAAGATGTAGTCCAATGTTTGCTATATGTAATGTATGTATATTTTCTGTAGTCCGTTGTTGGATATATTCACATATAAAATTATGTTATAACTACTAGTAGTAGTAGTAGTAGTAGTAGTAGTAGTAGTCGTAGTAGTAGTAGTAGTAGTATTAGTATCTACTATGGAAGGATCCAGGAACGGAGCGATTGTAGAAAGTAATCACAATAGCGCATCGGATTTCGTTTTGTTTAATTAAACACTTACAGCGGTTTATACCCTAAACATGAGTGAATATAAGAGGTGGTGGTGGGTGTATATAGGAATGGGTGATCCATTTACCTTAACAAATTGTTACCTACGTAATACAAAATTGTTATAGGAAGTTTCCAAAAGTTTCCCATACATATATGAGCTCAATTTTCTATACACGTACTGACCAGAGGGTAGGTCTTCTCTCTCTCTCTCTTTCTCTCTCTCCATTCGGTTCCATATGTTTATAACTGGGACATTTTGGTTTTTGGAATGCAGTGAATTGGAAAAGCTAAGGATTAAATGAAAAATTAGTGACCAATTTATGCTTCCTTAACTTTGCTACACATACCAACACAAATTAAGAATAGCAAAAATAAATGCAAACTATCCTTCAACTTTATGGATACATACATACCATACATACATCATACATATGTATGTATAAACAAATAAAATAAAAGCTCTGTCTGTTGTATTATACTTTCTGGCTTTTTGGGGGCAACGGCGACGGGAACTCCTGAAGAGTGTGAGACGGTATATTTTATGATGTGGCATTATAAAGTACAGAATTAGCTTTTCATATATTTTAAAAGTATTTTAAATTTTATATTCAGTTCAGCACCTCTCTTATGCCATACATTTTAAAGCTGCCACAAATTTATGAGCTATTTAGAACCCCTCTAGTATTGCTGTGTGAATATATGTATATACTCTATATACATATGTATGTGTATTTTGGGTGCTAACATTTCTTCCAAAAGCTTTACGTTTGTGATGGTTGTAGGGTGCGATGGGATCTCACGTACATTAATGGCACGGTGTATATATAGTGAAAAACACACAACAAAAATATTAAAAAATTATACAAATTTTCCATAGTCACTTTATATCTAATTTTCATATTGTGAATGAGGCCGCATTTGGGGGGAGGGAGCATTTTTCAGCAACCCTCAGAGCTTAATTTGCATATTTTTTTGTCGGTAAATTCGCGTTCGAAAAATATAAAATATTAAATGAAAAAAATAAAGGAACAAAAAAATACGCAGAGAGAGAGAACAGTAAAAAATAGTCATTTGTTTGATATTTTATAAATTTGTTTGCTGTCTCCTGTGAACCATGTGTTATGTTTGCTTTATATGCTCATCGCAAAGAACAAATTGTACTTTTAATTAGTTAAAACGCACGCTTATAATCTATATATACGCGGGTATTTATACAATTTGTTCGTGCAAACATTATAACAGCTTCCCTATTTCATTATATAAAAAAAAAAGAAAAAGCAATTGTTTGTATAATTTAACGTTTTTTGTACAATTAAAGCTTATGCAAATAAATTAATTTGTCATTCAATTTGAAAAAAAAAAAAAATAATAAATATTTTAATTGTATTTTTCGTGCTTTTATTTAGTTTATTGGAATTTAAATAATTTCCTTCATTGGCCATATGTTTTCATTCGAAATACTCAATATATCGGCAACTTTTCTTTTTGGTTTTCAAAGACATCGGGTCCCTAATAAATATATATAAAAAAATGCATCCAGTTCCATTAATAATTGGAGACGGCTAAATAATATTGCATTAGTTTTAGTCTTAGTCCTATATTGGCTCTAAATAACAAAAACTCATTTGTTGCCATCCATCAAATTGTTTCTAAAGCAACAATTAACAACCTTTCAATTAAATTCCATTACGGAATCAGGTTTTTTTCCGTAAAAGTTTCAAAATGAAAACAAATTCAAAAACTTTTCCATATCTCCATAATTTCAATTTCTAAAACCATCATTTTCTGATGATGCTTTATATATACCTTAGACCAACATCCCAAAAACTTCTACCAGCCAAAACAAAGTTTTATTTGAATTTGTTGAACATTTTATATATCAAATGGAAAATCAATGGAAAATCAATGGAAAATTATTTGATAGTTTTATTAAACTATAGAATGTTCAATTGGATATGCATTCATTTTGTCATATATAACAATAATATGATGCCAGACCATGTACAGAACATAATTTTCAATTGTGATCTACATCATCCATCGACCAGTCTTAGCACCATACTTCATCAAATAATATATAGAAAATTAACAGAGAGAACGTGAAACTTTCATTTCGGGCAAAGCTTTTATCGAAAACTTGGGGAGTCTCATGTGAATATATTAAGATTGAACTATAGAGAGAGAACTGAATAGATGACCTAAATGTTTTGTAAAACTTCATCTTATTAGCAATCCCATGAGATGGTTTTAAAACATTCGGGCCCATACATTGTTAAGGATTTTTGGTTTTGTGTACGGCTGTATGTTTGTGTGTGTGTGTGTGTGTATCATAATATGTGGTTGGAAAAGGGCGTTTTCTCAATTATTTTATGTTACTAAACTATTATTAGTTTATTCATACGCAGTAAATGTTGTATAAACATACATTGTAGCCATTTTACTTCGGTTTCACTGAAATTGCGGTTTTAATTAATTTTGATGATAAAACTTTACAGCTAGATAGAATATAGTGATGTGCGGCTAGAATATCGTTATAGATATTAAAATCCATGTTTAGAACAGATATAAATCAAGTGTAAATAGATGTACATCGAATACTACTTCAAAGCTACTTCATATCTGTTTCGTCTACCTTGATGACACCTCATCATAATTATTTTACCGTCTATTTCTTGGAGCATTAGCTAAATCATATCATGTCACTCCCATAGTAATTTCAATCTGTGTTGGCTTCTTTTTGTTTCATTGTATTGTAATACATCATCATACATTGGGGATTTAGCAATAAGCGGACTAAGCAGCCGCGTAGGACCCTAAAGTGGCCCCAAGGTCTTAACATTTCTTTTCATAAACGACAAATACATATTAATCACTTAAAAATTTCAAACCCAATGTTTTTGCTTCCAGTAGCACAACTGAATTGTAAAAATTATCCAAAAACACACAACGTACAAAAACAATTAAAATTTTCCTAGAAATATCTAAAACAGTTTGATGGCTCTATTTCATCGAAAAGGGTGGTTCGAAGTCCACTATAAATAGTAGTACACCCTACTATTTATAATGGACTTTGAACCACCCTTTTCGATGAAATAGAGCCACTAAACATGAATAAAAGTAAGAAAAAGTTGCTTTGAAATATGCCAAAAATCACATTCTATAAACATAGCCATCCATATACAGTAAGTGTAAAGAACTTCTGGACTGGTAACCCTGGGAATGTTATACGGATGGCCTTAGACACCACCTTATTTATAAATATAGACAATCCGTAATTTTTCCATATTTTCTATACGAAAACGATTTCTTCTGGTGATTTTTACTAAAAAACAGCAATCATTTATTTCCTGTTTGTCCATCCCATATACAGCTGCCACAAATATTCTCACAATTAATGTGTCTAAATTTCGTTTAATATTACCCACCGCCAAAGCCCAGTAAAATTTACTATATGTACGATGTAGAACGCTACTCTTAAATCACATTTTTTTTTTCTTCCCTTACAGAAGAATGTTTAATTATCCACTTGCCTAACTTCCAATTTTTTAATATGACTTATCCGTTCCTCAAGTGTCAGAATGATTGTGAAAGACACCAGAAAAGCGTGAAATTTTGTTTTTGTTTCCCTATAAGATTTTCCTCGTTTTGCTGTAATCATTTATCTTTTCCTATATGCTGAACATAACACATTTCTTGATTTTACTTTTTGTTCTCGGTTTTTTTTTTTTTTGTTTTTTTTTTTTTTTCTTTTTAAGACTTTTTTTTTTTCGCCTTTTACCTTAATTTTTCTTTCTTTTCTTTTTTTTTACTGAATTTTTCCCCTTACCTTCTTATTTTTTTTTTTTTTTTTTTTACTCTGTTCCATTGAGTTTGTTTATTAATTTTTGAAGCAAATATGTATAAAAGCTTAGATAATTGTCTTCTTTTTTTCTTTTCTTTTTGAAGTGTAATTAATGAGAGAAAAGGCGTAAAGTATAATGACGGTGTGATATATGATGAATCAATATTTAATTACAATCAAGTTTTTTAAGCAAATTTTTAAAGACTCAAGACCAGGTTTGTTAAAGTAACACTATTTTTCGAATTTGTTACATTGGTTATCAAATGTAACAAATCGTCATCTTATTGTATAAATGGTTGTATGTAAGTCCATTTTCGGCGTTTTTGAATTTTATATATTTATACCTAATTTAGGTAATACTAAATACGATGAATCTATCTCCCTCGGTTTTTGATAGAGAGTTCTAAATAAATTGTATTTAATTACTTAAGAACTATATATTCTACACGAAAAAAGTAAAAACTGATTCTTAAAAACTATCTTTTTTCACATATACAATAAGGTCAAGAAATATATAGCAAACTAATACGATTCCGTCCAATTCAGTTTGACAGATACATGAAATAATCCCATCACAAGACATATTCTCAGAATGTTTCCGAAATATTTCAGAATGGCAATCATTGGGTTAAAAAATTGGTACCAATTTTGGTAACAAATACATGTAGCAAATTCACCGGACTAGAGAAAAATGATTATAGCAAAAATTACTAAGAATAAAATAATGAAAATTTCACTCATGCACACACTCATAAACATTCTACGATCTACCGTTATGGTACTACAATCAAATTTATATCATTTCTAGTGTTTAGGGCGTAGATAATAAATAACTACTCATACGGGTATATTATAATTGGTGTAGTTAATTATTTCTTCTTTTTTGGTTTTAATCCATCCAGAATTACTGCGCTTTGATGGTTTATGTGAAATATAGCGGAACAAATGTGTTTGATATAAGTATTTTGGTTGCCTTTGGAGCGGGAGGTCCCGGGTTCAAATCCGACTGGGGTAAAGCATGAAAATGTTTTTCTCTGGTATGTTAATTTGAATCTGAGGCCGGGTGGTTGGATTTCACTTAAAAAAAATCTAAT
>JANSTT010013465.1:0-22880 GCA_026745375.1 Platyura marginata | reverse complement strand
TACACCTAACGATTAAATTAAATGCCATCAAAGTGACATTTTACAAATTAAAAAGCAGTTAATTAAGAAATAATGACAGTGCGTTCAATATGTGAATCAATTATCGTGACAGGTTTGATAAATCACCGGTAATGTGACCGTTCATGCAAAATAAACTTATTGAATTGTCATTTATTAATTGTCAGTATTTTTATGTTTCGCCAATTAATTTTGCTTTGAATTAGTATATATGGAACAAAATTCCGGCTGAGTGCAAATGACACAGTTATACACACAATTTATCAAATGGTATTACAAATGATCGAAGTGATGTGTTCAAAATGTGTATTTTCTGTATATTCTTTTGGGATTGCGGGTAATTAGAGTGGGTTATTGGTTTCCATATACATAATAATATACCACTATATGTACATATATTTTATATATATATATATAGACATTATATGTATGTATATGTAATCGATTAAGTTAAGAATATACAATTAATGTTCAATGTTATGCATTGAAGTGTGACAGTTGTTAAGACCAACAGAGACCTCCCACCCTTCTATTACATAATATTCTAAATCTCTATATGTTCTATAGTTACTTCAAACTTCAAACAATAATATTGATTGAAAACCCATAACATTGGTGTCAGATGTATGGGTTTTTGTTTTTGTTTTTGCTGTTGTTGTTGCAGTATCAACTGAATAAAAGAAAAACCGATACATAAAATCAATTCTAAAATTACTTATATAGCAAACATACTAGGTACATATTATGATTATGTTAGATATATGAGTAAATACAAAAGGAAGTCTATTTCGGTTTAATGTATCTGTAGAAGAGTAATGTATTTATGGATACAAAAAATATTAATTTGAAGTGGATAAAAAGAAACATAAACAAAGGAAACCTAATATCACATATTGTTTTTTATGTCAACACCTTTTTGTTTACATTTATAGCGAACAAAAACATTGAAATATACAGAGAAATATGTTTTTATCGGACGTCGCACAACGTACAGTTTATTGATCGATGAGAAAGAAAAATATTGGTAAATATAGAATATTTTTCCCTTATGAAAATATTTCACACATTGAATGAAGTACATGAGTCTTATGTCTTATTAATCTAGTGGGTGAAAAAAATATAAAAACCAAAAAAAGAAAAAAAAATGCGTTTAGTGGATAAATGTTTTCAATGTGACGAATATATTTGAATCACTCAGTGTACTGTACATATATTATAAATAAAAATTGGTGGGTGATGAAAATATAAAATCTTTATCTACATATAACATCGAGTATGGTGGGCCTATGTTGCTCATATGACAAAATGTTTCCTTTTTTCTTAAATAATCCATTTCGAAATCAAATTAACAAAATGCACCACAAATAACGGCAATGTTTGGACTTGAAATCAACTTGCCTTCAAAATGCCTTCTCGGTCAAATCAAATATTTGTTGGTAACTAACACCACCGTATGAGAAAAATAACCCAAAATAATTTTCCAGATAAATTTCAAAATTCCTCTCTTCGTTTGATGTACAAACCTATTTACCTCCAAAAAACCTTAATATAATGATTAATAGATTTACTAAATATTTCAAAGCTCTAAAGAAACCGTATGGACTACATACATACGAAATCAGATCAATTGAATTCACGTTGTGTTCAACAATTTTTATCATTCCTTTTTTATTCCAGAATTATCTTTGACTTTTATCTATACGAAAATCGAATCTTTTTTTTTTTGAAAATAATTTTATAATCAAAATACTTTCATTACTCACCATATGAACCATGCAATGCATACGATGAATTTCACAAAAGAGCAACAAATACTTTCCGATTTTTGATTTTGATAAAATTTGAAACTGAAATTACATAAAAAATCTTCCATCTCCTACCATTAAAAGATTAAATATTTACTAAATTTAAAAATCAAAAGGTAAATTGCAATTTCTAAAATGCCTATAAAATGCACGAATCTTAAGTAATAATTAGAAACGGAATAGAATATTTTAGAGCTGAGTTCTTCATTTGATTCAATAAGATTTTTCGTTCCTTTGATGTCACTCAAACATATTTAATTTAATCACTAAATACTAACTGGACTTTCTTACAAATTACTTTATGGTCTCTCTATTTTTATTTTTTATTTTTATTTGTTGCCCTTATATGGCCATTATGTGGTTGTACTAATGTATTTCTGTTGAAAATTCCTTCGACTTGTTTTTCGAATTGCTTTTTTGCTTTGTGTGGTCATGCAAGCTTGAGAATATCTTAAATTTATTTTATTGCATTTATTTGTGAAAGTAAAACATGACTGGAAAAATAAAATGGATTACAATGAAGTTTTTGGAGTCTTATACATTGAAATTGAATGTTTGTAAGATTTAAATTGTTAAAATGCATACCTAATGGAAATACTATCTCAAATTTTATTATGTACTAGTATTGAGTCTATATTGGGTGGTTCAAAAGTTATTTGCGTTAACGAAAAATTTTTAATTGTTTTAGCTCGGTTATAAATGAGGTATTACCTAGAAAATAGCCAAAATATTTTTTTCTTGTATTGATATTTTCTAATACCATGCTTTCTATAGCACACTTTTCGTAAATCACCCTGTATGTACGTACATGATGTTAGAGAAGGTCAATATACTAGAGACTAGACGAACATGCTCTTAATATTTTCAAAGTAAAGCTATAGAAACGAGCTAGAGCAGTGACGAAAATATTTTTTCACCTATAATTTTTGAACCACCCTACGGTTTTTTATATTGTCGTTAAATGTACCCAAGGGGTTAAATCCAAATAGTTGGCTATATATTTTTTTTTTAAATCCAATTACAAATTAGTGAAATATGTATGTTTCTGCCTAAATTGTTGAAGATGTTCAAATCAGTTCTACATATACTTTAGTATATGTATATTATTACCATCATTTTATTTATGTACATACATATATTGTTGTATCCGTTAATACATGTATAAGGTAACCAGAAAATGCTATAGTAGTGTTTGTGAAAATCAAATACGACTAAATAAACAAAACCATTTCTCCAAATTAGCATATTATGTTTCCGAAAAACAAAAAATTTAATTCCCTTAAGTGTGGCTTACAGAATACCAGAGGGGTTGGAAACAATACGTAACCTGATCCAACGTAACTTTAACAAGATGTGACAATTAGTATTGTGTGGATATTAAGAGAGAAAAGCAAATATTTAGATTGAAATACCCTAAACAAAAACCAAATATTAATTATTATTAATGATAACATTGCCAGAAGTTATTAAGAAATATTGATAATGCTAACAACCTACGCAAACAATCAACCGAATATAATGAAAACATGAATTATGAAAAAAAAAAGGTTTTTTTTTGTGTTTGCTTGATACAATCTTAAAATCGATGACCTATTTCCAAACCGATGAATCAAGCAATTTTTGGAAAATGACTTTTTAGTTGATTGAAACAACCGAATTGAGCAAAATTAAATTTACTTGTGATATTAGTATTCAATATGAAAATGGATATTTGTGTGCGGGGTTCCTACATACATCCAAAATCTACCCACGCGCTCTATCCTTTTTCAAATTAATGCATAATAAATGAATAAATCTTTTTTCAATTTGAATTTACAATGACATAGATTTGTTTTGTGCCCCTCTGCGCACTTATATTATTGGAAGTAGGCACTTTCTGTTGAGCCTAATCCGATAATACTTTAAAATCATTTTCTCATCAATATATTCGCTTCACTCCTTTAAATTCACCTTGTACGAATGCCTACATATACTCATGCGTTTGACAGATAATAAGACTGTCCCTGACGCCATTCCTGGGCTTACTGACACAAGCTTGCAGATCCCTGCAAGAACAAACCTTCAGACAACGTGACACGTGGCAAAATGGCAGGCACTTTTAGGATGCAAACAATCTGAGTCTCGTATCGGGTGACCTGATCCGTCTGCATTGAAATTTATACTTTCTAGGTACTCATTAGGGGGCAAGGACAGGTTAAAGGGAATCTACACAAGATGAGTGCTGTGACAAAACAAAGCTGTAGACTCTACGATGAGCTGCTCAGCCATTTCGAGAACTAAAGACTAAAGGCGCCTAGAAAGGGGCTATCATCTGAGAAATCCTTTTTTTTTAGTCGTTTCTTATTAAAAAATCACTTGGAAATAAATGAATCCCTTTCCTATTGTTGCAAGAAGCGCAAAATTAAAAAGTACTGGCCCTGGTAACAAATCTGGCTATGAAATCCCCTTACACTCAAGACTCAATAAATCTGCTATATTTAATTATTTCATTTCAGGCAAACTGCTTTTTGTTTCTTATATATATATGTAGAACATAAACTATGTATGTCTGTATTATGTACTTTTGTTGTATATTATATAATTGCGTAGGCTCATTATTTCCTTGTACAAACGGATGGGCCATCGATGGGAATATTTCTTTTTAGTACGTATCCACCTTTATCAGTCCATTATATATTAAGTATTCGTGTTCACATTAACCAAATCTACAGAGACTTATACCTATCATTTAATTATAGCACAATGAGGTTATTAATTAGGGAATTGTGATATAAATTATCTCCAACCATCACGAAAACAAAAACAAAATTATTTAATAATTAGTCCGGATTGTATTATTGTTATTGAGGTAAAGTTACCAAAATTGCGATTAATGGATATTTGTTTTTGGTTGCGTGTAATTGTGTCATTTTACATTTGTCATTATATTCTGTCACTTATGGTAATTTTAAACAGTATCTGCCTTGTCATTTCATATATGTAGGTACATACATATTCGTATCGTAGGCGCACATACATATGTACGTACATATTTAATATAAACATTATTTTCGTACATAAAATCTAGGTTACTACTCTACTTTTATGTACAGGTAGTAGAAATTTCTCGCTAAAATACGTAATTAATTGACTTTCAATAAATAATAATTAATTAGGACGAAGGCATCCATAATTCCACTTAACAATCAATTAAATCATTCTTGATACGAAAATAGAATCCTCTATTATAACTAAATTATGTACATAGGTATATGTATCGTTCTAGTGGTATATACATATATATATATTTACATATAAACCGAGTTTGTTGGTTTGTTTTTAAATTCATAATTTTTATTTTGTATAGAAACTGTCTAAAGTGGCATCATAAATTAACTCTACAGGCCGCCATAGCGACTGAGTAAAAAAATTGTGTAGGGATGATTTTGATATACGGGGTGTTTCACATTTTAATGAATTTCTTCTGTGGAAACCATTCGTAATTCCGTCTTTTTTTTTTATTAATATAATGAAAAGTTTTAGTCCCGTAAAGGATCACCCCTCAAGCTGGAGTTATTAGTAGTGTATAGCATTTAAAAAAACATAGAAAATAGTCGACTTTGTTTAGATTAATTTTTTTTTTCATTTTTTAATAATCCCAGGAACTGTTTTGATTTTTAATTTATAATCATTACTATTTCATCTATAAAACAAGGTATACTTTTGTTTTTAGTAGTTTAAAAGTGATGACTAATCAAAAATGGCTGCCAGTGTAAGGATACAAAATTTTCACCCGTGTTTCCATAAAAGAAGAAAATGGCCATTTCATGGTTATTTTCAATCCTAAATGTCCATTTTAAAAAAATTCCTACAAAAAAATTAAACATAAAAAATTGTCCGTAAAAAAAAATTCCTGGAAGAAAAATGTCGCTACCTTTCATATAAAAGAGGGAGAGAGTTAATATATTTAAAGTTTAAAGTCTCTTAGCTCAACGCATTTATTATTTATCGTCTACTCGAGTAAGTGAGCGAGTGAATGTGAACAAAAAATAATTATTTTTTTATCTTACACTTATCTTCCTAAATAAGTCCCTATATACATACATATATGTATGTATGTAAGGTCATTCATCTCCAATTCACTATTAAAAGAGTATTTCAAATGGTATTTCTATGTTTCCGTTTCTATGATTTTTATCTATATGAATCAAATGGAAATTCTGTATGTACATAGGTACCTACCTATTGAAATTCAAAGTCATCACCGGAAGTCTTATTAAATAAAATATGTTTAAAAGTATCCCTAAACGATTTCATCGGAGAGATTTTTACCGGGTCGAGGTTGGTTTTTTTTTTTTTTTTATCAAATATGCTATTAGCTCCATGTAACAATATTATCTGACGAAAATCTGTGTCCCGAAAGCCATTATGTTTCATTCCATGTTTTTTTTCTGGCCTGAAGCAAAAGTTAAAATGCAAACGAATTGTCAGTCTCTGTAGAAATTCGCTATCAACTAAAGTATACCAATACAAATTACGCCATAAAAATATAAAGGAAATGTGACAAGTTTATCAAAGCAAAAGCATAACGATATTATTATCATATGTTTACGCCATATAATGTAAATTTTTATGAGCCGTTAAAATACACAAATCCCTCCTTTAATATTGGCTATAAAAATTCAAGGGAAGCCCTTACAATATATATAGAATGAGGAGTAAAAAATGTAGTAATTGCAAAGGACCCATGCCATAAAAATGCGCGTTTTATTAATAAAACATAATAATGTGGTTTTTATGGTAAAAAGGCCAATATCTTAAATTATTAGGTTGCCTAATTTTTTTTTTTCCTTTTTCAAATACTTTTTTTCGTGATAAATCGATATTGGAATTTTTTTTTTCGTTTCACTCTAAACCCAACATAACATTTTATTGAACAACAATAAAAAAAAAAAAATTGCCAATTTTTGCTAATTTTTTATTTATTCTTTCCATTTTTCAAATATATAAACCCACACTACTCTAGTACTGCCAAAAAAAACGGCCAACTGTAATTTTTCTATCATTGAGCCTATTATGTAGATCAGAAATAAAAATGAGAAGTTGACCTCGCATAATTCATCCAACACTATTCATCACGCATAAGTGAGTAAGTAAATTTTACGAATACTTTTGTGACTTTTCAGTTGAATTAGAATTGAATCCAGCGTGAAATCATTTTATAATCATTTTATATCATTCAAAAATGTCACAGCCGTAATTTTGTTGTACTTTTTATGTTGTTGCTATTCATTAAATTTGTGTCAACGAATAATTTTAATCACTAAGAACAAAGAGGTTAGTGTAAGGCGCAAAACTTTGTCATTTTACACACTCATACAGTCAAATTAAAAAATTTATTTTAGTTGATTCAAATTAGTTAGTAAATCCAAAACCAAAAGTTTTACAACTTCTCTCTGCCTAAATATAAGAAATATGAAATTCAGTAATGTACATTCACATATGAACCTAATAAATTATAAAAAAAAAAAAAACAAAATGGTTGAATTTTGTTGGCAACATTTTATACTTTTTCCGTTCCAAGTTAGTTTTCACATATAAGCCAAATGAATTATTTCTTTAGAATTTGTAATCACTGACTTCTCATAACAACTATATAAATTAACCTAGTTAAATCCTTGTATTGTTTCCATTTTTGTGATAGCAATTTATGCATTTTGCCAAATTGCCATTCCAATATATTTTTGGTTATTTTCCCAATAATGTATTGCGAAAGTGGTAGGAGGGAAGGATAAAGCTTACAAAAAGCTGCCAAATGTGTTTTTACTATAAGCAAATTTTGTATTTGTAATAAAGTGCTTAAATGAAAGTAGTTTTCTAAACTTTAATCGATTTGAATGTGTAACTCGGTATAAATAACTATAATCAGAAGAGAAGGACAATTATATAGAGGAGCATATATCGCACTATTTATACAAGGCTGTGCTGTGTGGATAGATCTAATTATTACCAAAAACTCGGAAAAAATACTGTTTATAGTCTACTTGTGGGATCTCTTTTGGTTTTTTTTTTTTATGTGCTTCAGTATATCAAGAGCAGTGTAATCGGTCGACTACTCTCAGAAAACGACATATATAAGAAATAAATCTTCACCTCTATAATTAAAATCAATTATGTTCTTAATCAATAATAAATAATATTTGAGATGAATAAAAATATGTCGTAACAATAGTCATTATTTTATTTTATCAAATTTAACTATTTAGCATACTTACATATACATACATATGTAGAGCTACTCTATGCACTTTTATTTTAACGTCAAACTATGTTTTAATGGGGTATTGCATTTTGTATATTCTGCATAATTTATTCTATACAAGTCACTCAACTACAAACTATACTCCCTGTACTTACATCTATAATTCCAGCAACTCTTTATATTTCTATTATTTCTGCGTTGAAGAAAGTATAATCAGATTAAATTTGCATTTTTACTTTAAGCATACCATTTTCTGTATTTTTAAACTGAATAGGTATGTCTATAACATAGATATAAAACTAAATAACTATTTTGTATTTTGTGAATTTATACATTTTAAATTTAAATTCATTTATTGTTAAGTAAGACACAGATAAATTCATACTAATTTTAAGTATATTGTGATACTAACTGAGAGTAGACTTAATAAAGCTCTGACCCCTTTCTCCGGACTTTAATTATGAAAAATTTAAATGCTATTTTTTCTAGCCGAAATTTCACCTGTTTTGATCATTAATTATAATCAACAAAATTGCAGAATATAAAAGTATTTTAAAATATTTTCTTCCTAAAAAAGCAGACAAATTTTTCAGTGTGTATATATTAAAAATGGGAATTAAATAAAAAAAAATACGAGGTACAGTTTTGTATTAAAATATGACGTACATATTTATTTTTAATACTTTGGAAAAATCTCTATTGAATTAGAAGTTTCCTTTTTCAAGAAGCAGTGGCGACTCGTGAGAAATTTTTTTTATCCTATCATTTGTAGAATTGGTTTTTCTGTTGATTTTTTTTACTTTTTTACGTAAACTAAATGACGGAATTAAGTCAAACGTAATTAAGTTATTTTCAGTCGGTTTTCATCTTCATTTTAATAATGTCTGACAACAAAATTCCTGCAGCAAAATCGAAAAATGGTGCTAAATTTCATTTTTATTTTTCGTCATTTTTCTATGTACTTACTTATAAAGAAATTTCATTAGACAAACAAAATGAAGTAATTTACACATTCATGATTTCGTAAGACATACATATTTGCTGAATAGGTACTAAATGTCAAATATCAGACTGCCTTGAATGCAGAAAAATTAAAGCATAGAAAACAAAAGAATCAATTGAAAGAAAAAAAATCGCCAAAACGTGTTCAATCGGTCGAATCTCATAAATATTTCAGACAAATCAATTCGAAGAAAACACGATACCTACCTAAATGTACATTTTTCTTGTGAATTTTCATTTTATTCATTTGTTTACCTTTTAAATAATCTAATTTCGATAAGGTATTGGAAAATTGTGTTTTTGGTCCTTTTTGATTTTTTATTCATATTTCGTTTTGTTGTAATATTCTCGACATCGACTCTGTTATGTTATAAAGCAGAATACTCTTTCTTTTTTGGTTCAAAATTTTATTTTAAAACAGATCTTTAATGCAAAATTTCTAATATTTTTATTTATGATATGGTTCTGTTACAAAGTAGAACAAAAAAAGAACAGAGTGAAGAATACTTTGCATTTATATATGTATATAGGAAACAAGTGATTCTTGTTTTATGTAGAACCTATCGAAATTTGTATAGTGCAATTTTTAGGAATTAATGACAGATTATTTAAATTTAACTTCAAATAATTATGAAATGCAATTTTGTCTAAGTTAACTGGGTGTTATGTGAACGAACCTCTGTGCACGCCAATGCTGCCAACATAACATATAAATTTGAACGAAATTAATTTGACAGTTATTTCTGACATTAGAGTTTGATTCTGTTTGTTCAAGAGATTATTTAAAATAAATTAAATTCTTTTTCTTTATTTATTATGACGATGCGCTTTATTTAATTTGAAATGGTTCTATTTGCGACATTCATAACATACTCCCATAACTTTAATATAACTTTATATTAAATTCCAAACATAATACTTTGTATGTGATATTTCAATCTCTCTCTACAACGAGATGTTTGTTTGAATTATTTTACTTTATTATTTTGGAAAGTTTTATAATTAATTTTCTTTTATATTTTAGTTTTTAAAATATGTCACGTTCTAATTTCATTTATTTTCTGTTATTCTATGCTCGTACCATGAATAACATCATTTTGTTTGCTTAAAAGAAAATGACAAATTTTTCTAATTTTTTTTATATCCAAAATGAACATTTTTGTATTTGAAAATTTTTCAATATTTGCATTTTGTCAACCGAACCTCTCTATGTGTAGTAGAACAATATTGATTGGCGTTCTTGTGTGTTCGTGTGGGCATTTTCACGATAAAAGCGCACAGAAAACACTCAAATAGAGGCTTTTGATTTTCATTAATAAAAAAATAAAAAACAAAAAAATTAGAAGAAAAAGCCCCCTCACCCCATTGAATACAAAAGAAAATAAACTTCAGTTCAACACTTAAAAAAAAAAATAAATATCAATAATTATAATCTTCATTAGACAAATATCCTCATATACCCTTATATATACTCATATATGTATTGTATATATATATATATATACATACATATATAGTTATACTCGTATACATCAATGAATGCTTATAACAACCTTTTAAGTACACTTATATTTTCCCAACGAAATTTTTAATATCTTTCAAAATAATTATTATCTTTCCTATCCAATTTTTCAATAGAAGGTTGCCTGTGTGTACAATAAAAACAAACCATCGCATCGTATCGGTGATATTGATTTTATTTTTCAAGAAAAATTGAGGTAAGATATGAGATTTATTAGATTTCCTATTATTTATCTTCGTGATATAGCAATAACCTCCTAATACGTTTAAGAGCTTCCATAAATAATATTAAATGGAATTTTATAAGGAAAAATATTCTTGGTGGTGTTCTGTATCTATACGTGATAATTTTCTACAATTTAGAATTATAAACACAGAATATAATAGATATATGTATGTATGTATGTATGTAGCACATGCATTACATATGTATTGTTAATGTTAGTAATGTATGTATGTATGTAACAGTTAACCAAGTCTTATTCTATGGAATTGGAATACAAATGTCTTTTTTACACATCACCACCCACATCTCATATCTAACACATATACTTAGGTGCCTACTCTCATATAATTATAAATTTTAATTTCAGAAGTGAGATCTACTTTTATTCACCCACGTAATCACTCAGATAGGCACCATTTTCATTTTGCAATAAATTTCCAAATATCATCATGACATTTTCGCACGCGATATCGTTGCTCGTATTACGATGTTCTTTTGTTTAAATATTGCTAAATATTGCTAAAATGCTTACTCAATAAACTTTAGCATAAAAGGAAGGGGAGGGGGGAGAATACGCTCTTTCATAGCAAATTTTTAAAACGATCTTACCATCAACTTTTCAAACCTTAAATTAAATTAATTGGCAATTCAAATCTTTTTATGTTTAATTAAAAAAAAAAAAAAATTGTCAATTAAATTCTGTACAGTTGGTCAATATTGTTTTATCAATGTCAAGTACTTTTCACGTTTGTCGTTTTTATACCTATATAGAGTGTTGCTTGAAAGGGTATAATAATTTTGGTACGATATTTGTAACTTCCCTTAATATAGTATAGAAAAAAAATTGCTACAATTGCCTGTTCCTCTGTTCGTACGTACACCATAATGAAGTTAGTTTATTTTGCCGTACGATTAAAATAAAACTTTTTGGTCTACTAAGGAATCTTCACATTTTTCAGGTTTTTACATTGCGATTGGCTTGTTTTTGGTAAAATAACAATAACATCCCTCTTTTTCCTTATCTAGCTCAATTCTTTAAGAGAACTTAATTTTTTAGAAATAATTTCATTGATTACTATTTCTTAAATATACCAAAAGTTTCACGCTCTACCGTGATGGCGTTACAATTAGTTTTATATAATTTCCAGGGTTTTTCATCATTTACTCGAAATATATTTGGGATACAGAAAAAATGACTATGACAACATAATTATAGGTAATAAATAAATTAATATTTTATTATTAGTTCAAAAAACGCCACGCCCTACCGTCAATTTTATTTCATTTATAGGTTTTTATTCATTTCACTTATTTGTTGTACAGAAAAAAAGGATAAGAACAAAGTGTTTTATACAGATATTGGATAGTCAGTTGAACTGACTATACTTTTTTACTAGTTCTTTTCGTATTTCAGCCACAATAACATAAACGTATAAAATTGTCCATTTATTTAAATGAAATGTGATTGACTAAAGGTAGACGAGAATTTCTCAATATACACTTAACAGGCACATAAAAAACCACTGAGGTAGAAAAATCATCTGTATATGTTTCTAGTGTGTTAGTCATATATAATATATACGTATGTATATGTGTGTAGTAGCTAGGTAGGCACTACTAATATACTGCGTAGATAAATCGACCATCATTTGTTATTTTCGTTTCATTTCATTTCATTGTAATGTTGATAAAAGCCTTATTAGCCCATAGCCTTTGATTGCTATTATTTTCGGTCGAAAATTTATTCCAAACATTTGAAACACTGTTTTTAATATAATTAAATAGAGGTAGGCAGGTATATGGCTAAATGAAATTGAATGTAATTTATATTTAAATTTTGTACATTTTAAAATTTACTTTAGTATTAAATTTAAACACAAGTAATAATTTACACACTGTTACAGGATGGGTGGTGTGCATTGTGAATTTATGTGGTTGATGTGATAATTTGAGAATTTTTGCTAGTCCTCTGCAGTATTTATGTGATGTTGTTCGTCTTGCTCTTAATCCATCGACATTCGAAGATTAACTTCACAGCAACACTTCCATAAGTGAGAACAGATCTGATATATGTTTTGTGTTATTGAATTGTGTGACTTAACCATGAGCTTTTTAATATATGCACATAGATTTAGAGCAGACAATTCCATGGACGAATGAGAAATGTCACGAGAAAGATCATAATTGAATAAATTTAACATCAATAATGCGAATTATTTCTTTTAAATAATATTCCGATTTTATATCACTGAAGAACGTCCCAATTGCTTACCAAAATTTCTAAACTTTCGAAAAATATAATAGTAGGAGCATAGGCATCCGATCGGAAGGGCACGGGAGGCACTAAAAATAATTTTTATTTAAAACAAAAAACGAAGTATTCTGATCTAATAAGAAAAGTTGAACAAGTTCTCTATTTCATATTTCACTTTCGGTTTTTATATTTTACTTCCGGTTTTTATATTTTATTTCCGGTTTTATACTTTACTTCCGGTTTTATACTTTACTTCCGGTTTTTATATTTTAAAGTTCAAAATTCAGATAATTTATAATTCAGATGATTCAAATTTCTGACATTTTAAAAGTTATATTATGTACTTAGGTTAAAATTCAGATAGTTTTAAATTCAGATAAATTAAGAATCCGATATTTTCAAATTCGGAAATATGTATCAATAATGAATTTATTGATATAATAAATGAATTTCGTAATTATTTTGCATAAATTATCAAAGAAATGCTCAGTTACTTAGTCCTTCTGTTAAAGAAAATTGAAAAAGCAAGAATTTGGAATATATGAATTTTGAATTTTGCATTATCTGATTTTTGAAGTGTCGGAATTCTGAATTATCTTAATTTTGAAATATTTTAATTTTAAATTATCTAAATTATTTCGATTTGCGTTGGCTTTCTGCGAAACTAATTAAAAACGGAAATCGAGGCCTTGAGGTAATGGTTTTAATGTTCTTTAGGGAGTTTTTTTGCATTGCTTAAAAAAAATTTGTGCCCTCCAACAATTTCAGTCAGCGGACGCCTATAGGTAGGAGGTACAGTTATGATTAACATTGCCGCATTAGAGTTACTAAATACCTACACAAACCCAATATAAATATCATCCATTAAATTCGTTTCATTTCTAATTTCAATTTCTCTTGACAATCCCACAAAGCCAATTTTCTTTCAACAATTTAATTATGCATTAAAACGTAAAACCCATTAGTGCTTACTGAATTATTTCTTCAAAGAAACCTCATTTTGCTATTGCATTTTCAAAAAGAAAATTCTCTACAACTGGGTACAACAAACGAAGACATCTTTAATTATTCACTAAAACTATATCATACAAATCTCATTACAAGTTTGTGTCATTTAGAAGCTCTTTGAGAATTAAATATTTCTGCCAAGTTATAGTTAACGAAAACAATAACGAACAAAAATAAAGAAAAATTTAGGTAGGAGGGGAAGGGGGTTGATAAATGAAATTGTAATATTATATTAAAACAAAAATCATTGTTTAAACTATTAAAAATCTATATGTAACAGATATGAGAAGTCAACAATTACAAGAAAAAAATTCTTAAGAAAAATAAAAGAATATTTTCGATTGATTTTATGATGAAAGTTAATTAAGTCGAGTGGATGTTCGGACATAAATTATACATAGTATAGAGTTGTAGGAGTAATAAAATAAGGTGTCGAGTGTATTTGTAACATTTGTCATTTTTATGGATATGTTTATCACTGCCAAATTACAGCACACACACACACACACAAATCTATTCTTACCCTACCAATGAACATTAGTTCATTTAAATAAATTTACAAATAGTGCTTAGTATGATCTATGATCAAGAAAACAGGAGGAACCCAAAAATTTTGGTTTTTAATATACATTGCTACGTCACCAACACTGGTATCGCTCAAAGCAGCTTAAAGCTAGTGAGCCGACAACCGACTTAGATAAGATATGATTTTTTTGAATAATTATGTTTCGCTAAATGCAATAATGTGCGTATTATTACTCTACTTTTAGATATAATACATATAAAGCCGTGTAGGTAGATATAGTCAAAGGCAGTATAGGTACTGTAATTCGAAATCAATAATATGTCATTACTTTTTTTTTATTTATTATTTTTCTATATTAACTATAAATAGACATACCTCACTCAATTCTATTCTATTTAATGTTTTAAAATTGGAAAATAAATTGTACTTGATTTGATGTAATAATGTCATGTAACATGAAAAGCAAATTTATTTTAAACTATGAAGCAACTTGTGCATATTTTAACAAATTGAATTTCATTGTGATAATATTATGGTTTTAGATTGAAAATAAAATTAGTATTTATTTATGGAACAATAAATAGACATGACGTTGAAAGTATCAAAGGTGCAGTGTTGGTTATACACAATTATTGTTTGTCATATTCGATTCGATTAAATTAATTTAACTAATTATAAAATATTTAAAATATGTATACCTACCTACATACATTTATGATGGATCGATCGGTGGTTTTAATTTAAATAGTAAGAATATAAAATACATAACTGGAATGAATACAATGTGTAATGTTGGTGATTCTTGTTCGGTTACCGGAGAGTTATGTGTGCCTAAGTTTTGTATAACTTCAATGTATTCGTTTTTTTTTAAATTTTGAATCATTTTTTTATCATTTACCAGTGACGAAGCTTTTATAATAGACACATTAAACATATTTTAATTGCATCGCTTCAGATGACAACTTGAAAAATATTGATCAGTTTTATTTCATTAATTCATTAATTTTATTTTTATTTCACTTAAAATATCAATTATTTTCATTGTATTGTTACAACCACGTCTACCAACATAACATACAAAATAACAACAAATATGTCAATCAGTTTTTACTCTCTCTTTTCTTCAAAACTTCTACTATAGTTCTACTTTAAAGTAGAACGAAGAAATTTTTTTTTGTACGTATTAATGCGCAATAAATTTGTTTTATATGTACATACATTTCATTATCTATTCAATTAATATTTTATTTAATCACAAAACATTGTTCTCTAATCTTTTCTATTTCCAATTTATATAAATGTATCAAGAAAATATTTTAAAACACAAGAAACATTAAGAAAAAAATCCCCCACTAATATATTACGAACAACATTATCACCAAAAAAAAAAACTTTTACAAACAACACAACTAAGTAAAACAAATTGCTATCGTCCTTGCTATACATATATATTCTCGAGAAAAATTTATTCGTTTATCTTAATTATTACGCCTTTTACCTTATATTTTGTACGCCGATAAAATGCTAAGAAAAATTACAACACAATTACATCAAAATCTAAAAAATATTTATTTAAATTACATAGCAAACTTTAGAATATAATATAAAATCAAGAAATTTCGGCAGTCGGCAGATATTCACCAAAAGCTTTTATTGTGTATATACATACATACCTATGTATTTATATATATACCCTCATGTCAAGTATATAAGTATACCCTTAAATTTAAATTCAAAACATTTTACTTGCGGACATGAAAAGTTAAAAATACTTGAAATATTCTAAGTTCGCTAGTCGCTTCTTCAACCGGCCCCCTCCCCCCTCCCATGGGCAAATCGAATTTTCTATTGAAAATCTCGATCGCTGTATAAACGTACATACATATATGTATGTGTATGTATTGTATTTGTGTAGACATGGCAATTTTAAAAACTTTTTTTTGTGGTTCACATTGACAATTTAAAATTAAATCCCAATGCGAATAATGTTCGTTCACATCTAAACGTTTTGAAGATTTAGGGAAATTTTGTGCAAAAAAAAAAAAATTATATTTGATTTTTGTCACTGAAGCGCGCAATACAATTGGGTGATGTTTTGTGCCCAAATATATAATGAAGTATCAAATCGAATGACCTTTTAGATTCGTGTGTATTCTCTCTCTCATTTCTATTTTATAATGGTAATTAGCGATTGTATTGTTTTTATGTAAGGGAGTACGGGTAACAGTTGAACAAGTTATTGAATTTAAATCGGCGCCGGCCGGCCATTTTACCGTATCTGGGCAAAACCCGTATCCGGATCTATGAAGGGAGCTTTTAGCTTTAAAATTAAATTATGCTGGGATTTTATTTTGTCCCCTCTATACTTTGCAATCATAAACGAATTTACTGTATATTTAATTTATTATAATATGCCCACTATGTAATATGTAAATAGATAAATTATACGTAGAATTTAATAAACATTTCAATTTGTAATTAAATACATACGTAAACTACCTATCCACCACATTCATAAATTGTAATTGTATTACAATGTATTTTTATGTGTTTGTTATATATGAAACTATTTTACTCTATTTAAAAAAAATGGTTTTTTTTTTCTTTTTTACCATAGTTGGGGGTAACAGAATTTATTGAACAATTCGCATTATTAGCATTTTTATTCAGAAAGTTTTTTGGGTGTTCGAGCAAAAAGTTTTATTTCGCTCTATAAAAATTTATAGCTTCGCTCTTTGATTTTATTTGTACAGAAAATTTATGTAATTGCTATAAAAGTAAATGGGGCGACAAGAAGAATATTTAAAATAAACCAAACTTTCAATATTTTTTCGCTAAAAATAATCCATAAATATTTATGATGGAAATTGTTAATATTTTCTGTGTTTTCCCCTGCACCAGCAAAAATAGGAAGAAAAAAAATCTAATTGATGGTTATTTGTGTGGTTTTGTTTTTTTTGTCTATGCTTCATAATGTCTCGATTTTCTTGAAACTGAAATAATAATTAATGAAATCCTTTTCTTTTTTCTGCTTTTTTTTCTTTTGGGTGAGGGTATGATAAGTGTATTTCTATCTAATAGATTTTTATGACAAAAAACTTTTCAACTGATAAACTAAAGTCATTAATATTATACGCATGTCTATGACAGCAACTTTCCAAATATGAAAAGATGTTGAGATGCTTTTTACAAACATTACGAATTTAACTTTCATATGGTTTTAATTGCTTTATCAAAGTTTATTCATTTTAATATAGAAATATAGCTTTTGTAGCTGACGATCCGTATAGTAGGTTTGAAGAACTTTTTTTCAAGTCAATAATACCGACCTACATACTATTTTAAAGATTTTTGTTTAAACAGGAAGAATTTGAAATACAAGGAATATGAACAATTTATTTAGAAAAAAAATATTTATCAATAAATAAAATTCGGCAAACAATTCCGGTTGAATCAATATAAGATAATTAGAAAACTTCAAGAATTAATATCACTTTTATATTACACATTGCATGTCATAATCATTCTCCATAAATAACAATTTGTCTTGGTTGGTTAAAATAGAACTGTAGAGAAAGATGGATTTTCTATAAAAAAAAAAAACCACAAATTTACAGGAAATAATGTATATATTTTTAATGCAGTTTTATTTTGAGCAAGCTAGAACAATTTTCTGTTCAGAAAATATTATATGGCTTACTTTTGAAAAAAAAAAAGATTCTAATGACTCCAGTCGACTATGCTCTTGACTATGTTACGATAAAAAACAAAATATGCTTTTTTGCCATTGAAAGTCCATAGTGCAATTAAAAATTTTTCAAAAAAATAACAACTGGCAATGGCGTCAACTAATATTTGGATTTTTTCGAAATTTTGTTAGAAAATTAAAAAAAAATTAGTAAACAAAAACATTTTATTCTAATTTGGTTGTTAAGTCAAGCAGATTAATTATTTCTTCACTAGTCGCAAATATTTTTACTGCCTTTTTTTTGGGCTCTAATATATAAAAGATAGGTCACCCCTGATCGTATGGGTTCGCAAATTAATTTCACAGTTTTATACCTACTCATAATAGGCTTTTTGATACCTTCACCGGCCAACGTTTACACACCCGTCCCTACAAGGAAAAAAAAGGTTTATGTAAATCCTTTGAAAAGTTTTAAAAGGATATTTTATCTTCAGTAATCATACCTTTCGTAATTTGTTTTCCAAAAATTCTAATTTACAAATATTTTTTTATAATAAACTTGATTGATTAAAACTAACAATCTTTTCGTGCTTGTCTTGTTTTTCAAGATGAACATTATTAAACTTGATTGAAAATTTGCATAAATTAAAACTCATAATTGACTTTTATTAATTATGAAAACAGAAATAATTTTTGGGATATGTATATTATAATATAAATCACATATACATACAACACTTTATTCCAGAATAGACCATCGCGAAAATAGAACATTAATTATTTTGAAAAGCACTCTTGTTGTTGAATACATGTTTTGCATAATATTTCACAGTAAATTTATATTAATTTGACGCCTCAACTCAAACTTCAAATTATATGCAAATTAATTAACAAAAACATGGCTTTTTCAATAATAAAACGATGAATATTTTCGTGAAAATACTTATAATGGAAAATTTTGAATTAGGACGTAATTTTATAAAAAAAAACAAGGTATGGAAATATGTTTATGATGATTGGGTATTTTAAGAAAAGAAGACAATAATTAAAAAAAAAAAAAAAGTAAATATTGTTAGAATTATAATCAATTTTCAATTAACGCTCAAGTAAAACTAATTAGAATAAAAAAATTAGAAAATTCTTTTCACCGATATACATACATATATGTATACTTATCGGCATTTTGTTTGAAAATTAGAGCGAGATAAACAATTTTCACATTTGTTCCTTAAAGCCCTTTAATGTGAGTAATGTTAACGAGGGATTACTGTACTTATACAGCCAAGAATAATACAATTTACGTTAATATTTATTAAATAAAAACAAAATAAGAATTAGAATTACAATATTACATGAAACATTCTTGCACCCCATTACATTTGGTTGTAAAAACAAAAAAAAATAAATATAAAAATATCCTGCAACATTAAGCCCAATTAAAATGCCAATTTGAGCGCATAAAGACTTGGTTAAATCAGTTCAAGCTGAAAAAGTAATTAAAAAACACAAAAGGCAACACATAATCGATTTTCAATTAACAACATTTCGTTTTACACGGACTTAAAATTATTGTGTTTGCCTCTTTTGTAACAAGATTCTTTTTTTAGCAACCTTTCAAGACTTGAAGTCGTTAATGAGTTCATGTAGAAAGCACTGGGCGCGCTATTCAATTAGAGAAAGCATAACTGAATTAATAAATGATTGTTTAACAATTCAATGAACCCAATTTTCCGCTTGATTAATTACAAACCCTTCCAGATAAAAAAAAAAAATTGTGAAGCAAAATTGGACCCGAAAATAAATCGACAAATAAATTATTTTGCAAATTAATACCATTTTTTTTTTTTTTTTATCATTTTTGAAATGTGTTTTTTATTCTCTAAAACTCTTTTTAACTTATCTGCTGTAATTTATAGGAGAAAAAAAAATTGTTAATCAGGTCCCTTTTTTGAATACCTTTGACGGTGGCGTGGGTGTTATATTGGTGAATTTTTAGTTTGAAGCTTTACGCAAACAAACACGATCAAGTGATTAGAAGTTTTAATTGAATTCTCTTGGTTTTCCCGGATGTAGAAAATTTAAAAAGTTGCCAAAGTTAATAAATTGTGGTTTGAACATAACGCCGCTCAATTCGAAATAGGATATAGAGCTAAAACCATATCATCAGTTAAACTTCCTTTTATATAGATATACGAGTGGAGTTTGATTTTGTTTGTTCTATAAAGAGTATGAAATCTATACTTTTATTGAATATATAGGCACTTACATAGAGGGTATATGTATGTATATAGAATTTTCTTATTGTTTGTGAGTTAATAATAAAACAATGTACCTACATACCTAACTTAAAACTTTTAATTACAGTTTACCTACTTGTTGTTGTATCTTAATAATTGACGTATACGTAATAATTTGATGTTTCTTTAAATAAAAATATTAAAATCCTTCTTTGTATTAAATTTTGGACAATCACTATTTCTGGATTTTAGATATTAATAGCAATGTTACGCTTATCATAACCACATACTAGCATTGAACCGTCTCTGTTGAACCGCACGGTTAAAGCATAAATTGGAAAATCTTGCCTGCTAGTTACAAAGGATTAATAATCATTATTTTGTTGATGTTTTTTGAACTCTAGCTTATTATATTTATTTAGTCTGGTGTGTTAAAATTCAATTTAGAAATCCAAAATTTTTTAATAATCTTCTCAAAGTCAAGATGTAAAAACTTTATTTATTCATTTATTATTTATATACATACTAAAAACAATGCCTAAACAAAAGCTATTACTGAATTGATCCAATCGAGGTGATAACTTACATCAGTCATAACTGATGGAGCAGTTGGGCGATCACATGCTTTTCGAAATGAAACTATTCCCGTCACTTTATTATCACAAATAAGAGCACTTCCAGAATCACCCTATATTAAAAATGTGCATTAAAAATTGAGGTTATACATTATTTGTGAATGATCTTACCATACATGGACCACCAACTCGAGTTAAAGCACCAACGCAGAATTGTTCGTGATTAAGTTGTTTGTATTTTGATTTGCAATAGTTATTGTCTAGTATTTTTAAATCAATGCGTAATAATTGTTCTGATTTTGGTGGCTCATCCTATACATAAAACTAAAATATTATAATACAATCGATTCGATTTGTTTTATAAATAATTATAAGTTTTTGATATTAATTGAAATATGCATTTATGTATTTGAATAGGTACATAGATATTTATAACTCTTCTTGACTCCATGGTATTTGGTATCACGTAAAAAAACAAATACAAGAAACCAAGCATTTTTCTCATTATTTTGCTCGTAATTATTTTTCTGTAATTGATCTCTTCTGTGCACATTTAACATGATTATCGTTATACCAATTGGTTTTTTATATAATACCAAATATACCAGAGACGGTGTAGTCGAGAAGAGCTATTAAAATCTTTATAAAATATTAGCAATTGATTTTGTCATACTTAATCCAAGACTATAATCATTTATATGTAAAACGATAATTTATTTACAAAGGATTGATGGTTACCCCATCCAGCAACAGCACAAATTGTTCCAACGCTAGGCAATTCGGTAGATAATGTTATAGGATGAAATGAATGAAACAAGTTATCCGAAAATGGTTCTATGAGCTGTAATTTTATTAGAAATAATTGAAAAACATAAAAAAAAACAATTGGACTTGGACACCTTTATAATGCCAATGTCATTAGACAGTTGGTATGGAGAACCAAATTTTGGATGGACAACAAATTTGGCCGGATCACGATATTGACGTTCTTGACTGGGTGGTTCATTAGTTGATAAATCTCCTCCCATCACACGGTACTACAATAATTTTTATTTTTAAAGATAGATTTTGAATCTATAATAAATTCTTACTTTATTTATATTTTTTATTAATCCTTCTTTTATATTGTACAAACAGTGGCCAGCTGTTAAAACATGCTCAAAAGTAATAAGAGTTCCACCACACATGTCTGCTTTACGTTTTTGAATTGAAACCTAAATATTCGAAATACTTATTGAACGTTCAAATTTATGTCTAATTCTAATTAATTTCATGTAAAATGGTAATTTTTCTTACTTTTAGCTATACGTCTTAACGTCTCTTACCTGTCCGGGGAATTCTCCTTTGGATGCATTTTCTCCATTTAGTATCCGACTGTTCAATTCATTATTTTCAAAATTGATACATACCGCAATAGAAACTATAATTTTTTTTAATGAGACTATAAATGTTCTTAAATATGTATAATAAACCCCACCATGAATTAAAATAATAGCAGCTACGATTTTATTTAAAACCATTTTGGTAAAAAGTAATTTTATGATTGACTATTTATGCAAATAATACTGCAATAAAATTGCACTAATTAAGTTTTTTAAATGGTTTTATTTTGCTGAAGGCTAGTTTTCAATCGCAAAAGATTAATTATTTAACTGTGATATTTAGAAACTTACATATGTGATCATATAATAAAGATACGAACTATACTTACAGGCCTATTCTACGTTAAGAGCGCTAATAATCTTATGAACAAAAATCTTAAGAAATTAAGAGCGCCTT
>JANSTT010013454.1:0-22881 GCA_026745375.1 Platyura marginata | reverse complement strand
GTTATTGAAAAAATAATGCAATGTTGTGGTCCATTTTTTTACATGAAGTGAGTATTCTATATTATATATATTCTTTGTTTATACTGATTTTCAAAATAATAAACAAGCTGTTGGAACATTAATTTGTCACGCTTCGCCACTTTTCTATAATTTCTATATAAATATATATATAAAAAATAAAATAATATGCAAATATTTGTCAGGTATTTAATATCGACAATAAAATATTAAATATTAATAGAAAATTCTATTTATATTGAAAATTTACGTACCAGAAAAATGAAAATTCGATATAAGCACGCATTGAAAAATCTACCCCTATTTTTCAATTGTAATGTAAATTCAATTATCGCCTTATCGATTCTTAAACTAAATTTTCCCTTCTGATCGGTTTTTAAACGCTTGAATAACAGGATTTACGAAAACGAATAACCTTTTTAGAAAGAATTAAGTTAAAATAAAAAAAAAAAAAAAAAAAAAAATTGATAAAAAACGAAACCCCCTCTGGTACAACATTTTCTCTTTAATGTCATATGGAAAATTATGAAAAGCAAAGTATGTATAAAACAGAAACGTGACACACAAACAGAGTATTACCAGCACACCTATGTACATACATATACGTATACATACATACATACATATTATAATAGAGATATCTATTTGTCTTTTTATGAAACATTCGGGTATAGTTTGACAATGTTATTGTTGTGCCTTTTTTTTTCCTTTTAAACCCGGTAAAATATAAATTAAAATATTCATGAACAAAGTACACCCCATAATAGAGTAACAACACACACCGGTTCAAAAATGGTGCGCACGTGAATACATAAAATTATTAACCGAAATACAACATCCCGGAAAATTCTCTGCTATATATAGAGCACGATGACTGCCGCTGTCAGGAGAATACACTTTCGAAACATTATACCAGTTTTATTCGAAGTATTTTCGTAACACATTTTGTACTTGCTTAAAGTGAAAAAAAACATTATCTTATTTAATTTATATTTTAAAAGGACCTATCTTCCTATCTTTATTTCGTGTAGTGGAAAATACAAAAAAAAAATGGAAAAAAAATATGGATCCTAGGGGAACAATTGAGGAATTATTTATTAGCAACCGACACGACGACTTATATGTATGGAAATGTAAAGGTAAAGTTATTCTCAAATAATCACTATTGAAACCTATCAAAACATTTCCCTACTATAGGGTAAGACCACCAATAAAGAGCTCCTACATATAGGAAGGCTATAGCCTTATAGTTGATACCATGAAAAAGGATTCAGTGAAATTAGTGGCTCTATATAGCTATGAAATCTGTATGGAATTAGGGATTTGGGATCGACCTAAAGAGACGCACGTGACACAAAATCTTCAATGATCACCTGTAAAGTTACAAGATGAGATGACAGAGCCGATGGCTGACACTGTGAAACCTACTACATAAGGATTCCGCCGGAATAATGGCACTGAGCATGTACTGAAAATATCCAACAAGATGTCATCCAACATTAGAATAAAGTGTACGTTGGCATAAAGCTTTCCAAATTTTTTCCACTTCAGAATCATCATAAGAAGGATATTTATTTATCTGGAAGTCCTAAACATAAGTCATAAGATTTATAAAGACTGTAAAATTAGTAATTAATTAGTATGAAAATCCACACCCCATTCACCTACACGCAGATTACATTCAAAAAATATTTTTATGTCGAATTAATTACGTAATGTTGAGAAAATTTATTAACACAAACTACTTGAAAAATTCATGTGCGCCTTTTAAAATTTTCAAAGAAATTACACTTAAATTTTCCGACTCCAGGTAATCAAAAAAAAAGAAAAGAAAAAAGAAAATGTAGATTGAATAAAACATAATTGAAATGTTTAATTTATTTTCCTCTTATAAATATACAAATTTCGTACCTACTCAATTACATTAAATACCGAACGAGAAATGCAAACTTTAAACTAAATTCACAACACATCCATTTTCATTTCATCCCCCTCTTCTTTTGAAAATTGCTATGCATTGCAGTGAATGAATTATTAAAATTTAAAATAAATTTGCTTAGCTAAGCAACAAAATAGAAAAGCTTTTTCCGTTTAATAGCAAAGCATACCAAAAGTCCATAGTTACATTTCAAATAAGATTTAGTTTTCGGTATAAAATAATACGAGACTGCCGCCTGGCATTAAAGGTTTATTAAAATGGTGAAGGAATCAAGGTACTCGTATGTATGTATGTGTTTGTGTGTAGTAATGTAGTATATATGGAGATGTTGTATAAAACAAAAAAAAAACCTACCAGGTTTACTTTTAAAGTTTACCGGAAAGAACACAGAGAAAGAGAGAGAAAAAGGAAAAGGAAGCAACAAAAAAAAAAAAAAAACAGTTCATGGTGAACACAGACAACATAAGTTTACCACGGTGACATCTAGAAAACTCAGCGCGCAACTTCTTAAGGGACAATTTGAATGCCGAAAGCATAAATAACATTTCACAATGGATAAATAAATAAAGGCGACAGTTGAATATTTTCTATATACTCTGACAGACGCGTGAATTGTGTTGGTTTAGTTTTTTATTCCAAAAATAATTTATTGACTCCGATATATTGACAACAAAAAAAAAAGAAAAGAGAAAGAAAAGAGAACGACAAATTCTGTCCGATGCAATTGATGCACTTTTGTGTTGAGAAGAGCATTTGAAATAGATAAAGGTATTAGGCATTGCAATCTGCACGGCCAATATACCTAATAATGAATGGAAAATACCAACTCCGTCTTTTGTATGATGATCATCATCATCATGATGATGGCCAAAGAACAGCAAAACAGGCTTTATTATGCAGTCAACTTATTCAAATTACCATTATGGATCGATACTATTTGTCACGCAATACAAGTTTTTTTTGTTTTGTGTTGTACTCGTATGTAGGTATGTAATACGCTCAAGTTTGTCAGCAGCTGCAATTACACATGTGAATCATTGCCTGAACGCCAATGTACATAAATTAACGTGAGGTTTTCTTGTGCATTGTACACCATTTAATTAAATAAAATAATTTGTACTTATGTGTTGAATAAATTTCGCTTTAGGACTATTCTAAAAATGCATCTATATTAAGTAGTGATTTATATACAATGATTATTGATTGGAATTGCATCGATAACAATAATTGTAAGAAAGTAGTACGGCTCAGAATTAACTGTTTAAATTTGATAATTAGAATTCGCTAAAAGCATTTTTTCCACAAATTATAACATATAAACATAAGACTGTCACTGGTCTCATACTTATTGGTTATGCGAAACGTACTTTCAGTGGTAATCGATTTATTACACAAAATTTTACTAGCTCAAAATAGACACCAACACCCCCCCCCGCCCTTATTGAAATCGTCACTGTTCTCACTGGGGAAAAGAAATCAATGAGAAGAGCGGTGAACTCTTTCATGTTCAAAATTTAATTAAATTAACTCTAATCACACCAGGTTGTGACTTTGGGTGACATTTTATTTTAGAAAATTTTAAATTCCTTTATAATTATTTATTGAATAAATGTATGACTAAGTCTATTATGGAGTAAAATTGACCAATAATAGTTTCCTTTAGCATAAATTTACGTAAATTATTCTCACTAAGTAAAATATTTCCATGTTTTGTTTATCATAAAAATAAGCTGGTGTGATTAGGGTTAAAAAAACGTCCTATTTTAAATAGTTCCAAAATGATTATAAATGGGCTCATTAATTTTCACGAACCGCCACTGATTGAGCACACCTTACAATTAACAAAAATTAATTATCCGGCAGTTGTGGTAACTTTACTGCAGACAAACATTTTTTACTTTATTTCATACTTTTAAATTACAAAATCATATTGCCATTCACACACACACAAACACACTCAAACAAAAAACAAAAATGTCGCCTTTCAAAACTAATACCGAAAATATTACATTAATGTCAATACGCGACATAATTTGCATATATAACATTTTGCTGTGACAGCATTTTTCTCCGAACGGTTCCCTTGTCTGCATAATGGCAGGAGACGATAATTTATGTTCTCAGACTAAGGAATTAAGATCAAACACATTTTTCTTACGTATAAATATATATGTCACGTATAAGGACACTTTAATGTTTTTTTTTCTTCTTCTTCTTCTTTTGCATTTTGTTCACGAAGTTACGAAAACAGCTCACAAAAAGCTGATTTATGCTACGAATAAGGGTTACAAAAAAAAAGTGCAATTTATTATGTTACTGCATGCGACATTATGTGTCCCATAAGTATTGCATACCTATTTGGATTTGTATTAAGTTTTTTCTTTCTTTTCCTTTACGTTTTTTTTCTTCTTTTCTTTTCTTTTCTTTTGCTTAAGAAACGTGCGTAATTTATCGATCTTGTTTATTACACGAGTCATTCTTAAATGGTTAAAAAAGAAAACCAACAATCGAGATTTAAATGCTATCAAAGTACATTATGGATATTGCCCCCCCCCACCGCCTCTTTTATATGACTTTATATATAGCCTCCTGTATTTAAATAAATAAAAAAAAATCACCTGAAAATGAGGTATACTTAACCCTTTTATAAATTGCCGCTCGGTGACATGTGTACGGGGAGCGTTATCGAAAGTTTATGTTTTAATCATCTTATTTGTATTCATAATAAAAGGATTTTATAATAGGGGGGGGGGGGCAACGGCTACTAAGTCTACAAAATCGTCATAAGATAACGATGACACACACACGCGACAATTTTTTATTTTTTTCTTTATAGGGGGGTGCTTGGTAATTTATGGTGAATTGAACGAATTGTTTGCTTAACTAATAAAAAGTGAAAGTTTTTGCTTTAGAAAAACTAATTTTTTTTTTGTTTTGCCCTGAAACAATATTTTTAAAGGGTTAAGTCAATCTAAGGAAATATTTATTAATTGCGTTGTTGAGTTTTCGAAATAAATTTTCATAAAAATAATAAAATTTTCTCAACCAAAAAAATCCACCGCCCACAAATGGGTGGAATAAATTTTCGAGAAAATTTATTTTCAAATATTTTGGAAAAGGACAATTTTACTTGGAGATATGATGTTTTTTCGGGATAAGTAGTAGAGCAGCTACATACTACTATTATTTAACCCTCATCGGTCCCTTTGAATCTGTAGTATTTGTAGTACGTATTGGGTCCAATTACAGCCAAACCTGTTTTGGTGCGGTGGATAAGGACCGCATTAAAAAAATCGCACAAAAAAAAAATAAACCGCACAAAAACAGGTTTGACTGTAATTGAAAACCACGGGTTGTTTTATATTTTTTGAAATCTTTTTTATGATTATGAATAAAATTTATAAAAATCCAAGTGGAAAAACATCCAAAAAAACTATAAGAAAAAGCAAAAGAAAATCCACTTATAATTAAAAAAAAATTCTACATAAATACATACAAAGAACCGATGAGGGTTAAGAAAAAAATTGGGGAGCGGACGGCAAAAAATGGTTTGGTTACATTTATTTTTATTTAGTGTGGATCGATATGATTCAAAATTGAAATGGATCCCTGGGATCACTAATAGAAATGAATAAAGAAAAAGGACGTATGAGAAGATGGAAAAAGACCGAATTAAATATAGAAAATCATTTTCCAGTTGCCTCATATTAGACAATTAGTCGCTACACAGTAACAAATTTGTGGGCCATTTGCCAGAATAGTTTAAGTCGACTTCAATTCACATGGAACAATTACCATAATTATGCATAATACTTAAAATTGTTTTTTCCTTGTGAACTGAAGACTTAAGTTGTTCTGGCAAATGGCCACAGATATATACATAATAGTTATAAACACAATAATTGCTATGGCCTAACATACATTACATAAGTACATAATATCTTATGCACTACTAAACTCAAAGAAATGGCAGGAACTAATTACAAAAGAAAAAAAACAAAAAAAAAGTTTACAGAGGAATAGATCGGTTGGCATTTATTAAATTTACGGGATAATCCTATTAGTCCAACAAAAGAAAGAAAAAAAAATGTAAAAAAATGTATCTCAAACAAAAAAAAATTTTTCTTTTGGTTCAACACTTAAAAACTTTCAAAATGCAACAAAAATTCCGTACAATTCGCTGCAATTTCCATCAATTTGTATAAAAATGAAAAATCCTTCCAGTTCTGCTACAATGAATATTTGAGGCATAATTGTGATTCATTTAATTTGGAGCTATAAATTAATATTTGCCCTCAGCAAACATTTTACAGTTATAATTACAGTTTTTATAGGTAGGTAATTTGTGATTCTATGAATTGTTTGCTATCTCTTTTCATTTTTTTTTTAATAGCTAACTATTGGATTCGATGTAGAAAATTTTTATTCTACTAATTTTTCAATTTTCAAATAAAAAAATTAAATAATTAAAGCTTAACAAAAAAATTAAAAATGAAAATTTAAAAATTATCAACTAAAAATTAAAAATTAAAAATGATCAACTAAAAATTAAAAAGTATCAACTAAAAATTAAAAATTAAAAAAGAAAAATTATCATAAAAAATGAATAACCTAAAAAATAAAAATTATCAACTAAAAAACAAAAATTATCAACTAAAAATTAAAAATGATCAACTAAAAATTAAAAATGAAAAATTATCAACTAAGAATTAAAAATTTACAACTAAAAATTAAAAATGATCAACTAAAAATTAAAAATAAAAAATTATCATAAAAAATTAATCAACTAAAAAATAAAAATTATCAACTAAAAATTAAAAATTAAAAATTATCAACTAAAAATCAGAAATGAAAAATTATCACCTAAAAATTAATAGTTGAAAATTGCAAATCAATTATTTAAATTTAAACTTAAAAACACGAATACAATGTTTACGAGTAAGGACCAGGATTACAGAATTTTATAATATTATAGGGTAATTTTCGTTTGTCAAACTAATACTCTTCGCATGATTACCGCACAATATTCAAATCGTTAAAATTGGTCCATTTTTTAATCACATTAATACCAAATAGCACTTAAGCCACGGTATACGTCAATAATTGAGACTAGAAAAATCTATCGAAGCCAAATACTATAAATAAATGACACCATTGTTGAAAATGCGGAAGGGATGCGAGATAAAAAGAGAGTTTTTTGAAGGGAAGGAGATGGAGATCGAAAAACGAAGGGAGGAGAATGAAAAAAATAAGATGGACGACGAACACACTAAAAATTAAAAGCCTAAGTGAATAATTAAATTGAAATTAAATTGAGCTGTTTAATCGAGTGTAGACTATTAAAATAAAATTGAAGGAAACTTTGAATCGTATTTGTATTGAACTATGATGGTTGTAATAACTTTATAAACAACAATTTATAAAGTAAAATTGGAATGTTCTGCAAGGGTCCGGGGAAATGATTTAGTGAAAGAGTCACAAATTACAATCGACAAAGAGCCCTTCGCAATGTCATACAAAATTTTCCTGAATACCAATTTTTTATGCATGCTCAAAATTTAACTGTCGACAAATAAGTTAAAAAATTAAATTTAAAATGAATGTAGGTGTCGTTAAGCCTTTAATCTTCATTTATAAGTTCACAATTACACTTAAGTAATATAAGAAACTATTATTGTACCGTGTCGTGTACATTATGTTTAAACTGTGTCTTCTCAGTTGTGTCACTGAGCAAATAGAACTAATCTAATTAAAACAGTTATGTGGCACCATTTTTTTTTTTTTTTTTTGTTTAATAAAACAAAATTGAATAATTCAAACACACCCCCCTCCCCCCCTTTATTATACAAACTTAATTTTAAAGCTCGCCAAAACAGAGAATCGGAGAAAAACAAATTTAACATTTATTTATTCAGCAAATATATATATAAGTTTTATTGTGCAAAAGTTTCCAGGACATATTTACTTCGTGCTGTTCAATCCAATTAGTTGATTGCATTGTTTAAGCTTTCTTCCTTAGTAAGCTCCCTTGGCATCGTATAAGATGTGTGTATTGTATATGTATGTATGTGTGTATAGATAAATAGTGTAGTAAAGGTCTATTTATATAGAGAATGCTTTATACAAATAGTACTAATATTGTATATACCTACATAGTACGACTACATAATAGAATAGACTGACTTAAAACACCATGTAATATTTACTTTTACCCTCATTAGTGTTTAAGTTCAAGTGAATAACTTGGAGTCGACCCCAACACAACAATTTATATATAACTAGCCTCGTAGAACATTTATCTTTCCCTTTTCCTTCTTTTCTTTATTTTTTTTTTTCTTTTTTTTTTTTTTTTTATTTATTTGTTCGAACGTGTCAGAAATAACTTGATATTCCAAAAACGAAATATTTTTTTTTCCTCAATTTACCGAAATATCAGGGTTGTCATCTCTCTTTTTTTTTTCCTTCTTCATTTTCTTCGTCTTCGTCTTCGTTTTAAATATTGTAGAAAAAAGAAAGCTTTTGTGTACATAAATTTATACAGAAACATTGCCAAAAATAAGAAGGTGCTACCTGAAGGATTGGGTGTGACTGTGGAGATTGAAAACAAAATCTAATGAAAATCAGCTGCTAAAGCAGCAGTACCTACCTACCTCTATAGTAGTAGATGAAAAAAAAAATATGAGAGGAGGTGGGGGAGTTTTTTTTTTCTTGACATGTTTCCAGGAAATCGCACGTTGATCGATATTATAGAATTTTGAACCGCAAAAAACAGCCATAAATAAATTCGTTTCCACAAAAAATTAGGTAAAGATGATTTGTGATTTTTTTTTTTATTTTTCCGAGGAAACTTGAGAGGAAAAATTTAATTTTGTTGAAACATGGTTGGAATTGTTAAAATGATGGATATTTGAATGATGAAATTTATATGATGACCAAGTGTTGCAAAAGAAAATTAACATTTTATGAAATACTTAAGTAGCAATATGGTTCGAATTTTCACCATTCTACATATAGAGATTTTAAATTTTTTAAGCTTTTGGTAATCATCTTGCTGAATGTTGGGTAGCAGGTTTTCGATAATATAATCGATAGTAATCGAATAATTTGTAATCAAATCGTTAGTTTCGGAATACAAATTTTCTTTTATGAAAAACTATTTGAGAACCCGGAATCATCATTCTATAGTGGGATTTTCTAATAATTGAAAGTTTCTACACGAATTGGTCCGGAACATTTTTTAAATGTACACCACCCACCGCATATATTGGTCCTTAAAGCCGAGTCGGTTTCAATTCAAACAATAGAACTGAAAAATAATAGCGAAATATTTTACTATCCTCTTCCATCTTAACCCTCGGCTTAAATTGTTCTTGTTAAATTTCATATGCAGGTATCCCTCCTATAACACGGTAGATATAATATAATTACGTGTTATACGAAACCGCGTTGTTGGAGGCTAAGAAAAAGCACAGGTATGTCTCATATAACACGGTATATAGGTTTAAACAAAATTACGTGTTGTACGAAACCGTGTTGTAGGAGACTAACACTAATTACATACATTTTCGCAGTTTTCTTATCATGTTAAATTGAAATCGTGCTATAGTTTACCGTGTTATGCGAGAATTTCCGCAATTTTCTTTTCGTGTTAGAGTGAAACCGTGTTGTAGGCCACCTGTACTTAAAACCACAACTAATGAGCAACTACTCTATTCGAAATCATTTGACATTCTAGACCAGGATAAAAAATCAAAAAATCCAACTAAGGAATTAAACATAAAATGGGTTGAGAATCGATTCTACTATATGGAACAAATGACGCACTTTAATTGGGTGCTAATTTTAAGAGATCCCAAACATGTTTATCGAAGGCAATTAGTTAAAAGATCTGAAAATCTAAGTGCAAATAGGAAGAATATTTTTTTAATGCCATTAGTAATTCTGTATTTTTCTATACAAATGTATAGTTTCATCTAGATTAGATCTAGACCAACAAACAACCAAAATACAACAGAAAAGAGATGAAATACATTAAAGAACATTTATAATGAAAAACTGATACAAGAAACAAATTAATAAATCAGAACACTAGATTTCGTCTTAGATAAAAGAATTAGAGAATTTCCTTGTCATCTTTTAGCTAGAGCTTGATTGAGGAATTGAGGAAATTGGATAAAAATCGTCTTTCTTCAACTGAGGTCATATAGAATTTCGTACAGTTTTTTTTGTTGGAGACACTAGACTGAGAAGAATTTGTGTAAGGGCTGACGTCTCTGGGTTATGGCGTTGTAAGGCATCAAAAACGAAAAATAAAGTAGTGACGAAATTTTTTAACAAAAATAATTTTCCATAAGAAAATTTGGTTAAAAAAAAAAAATAGTCCTGAGCCCTCAGATCTATCTATAGATGAATCTTCAATTTTCAACTAAAATTAAACCAAATTTGAGTGGCTAGCCCTTCGATCTGTATTTAGATCGAAGGGCTATCTGTATTTTAGTTAAATGCACACACACAGAGACAAAACATTCTTAATTTAAGTGTGTTACCAAAAAAAATCCTTCTAAACTACGTTAATTATAAGATTAGCAGAGACAAATTATTTCTTTTTCATTTAAGTTCTATGTCAGACAGAATGTGACAAATATTCCCAGAGTAATGTAATATAAAAAAAAAACAAAAAAAAAAAAACAACCAAATGGGCGTTTCAATTTAATTTTAAAATAAAACAATCACCAATCAGAATTCTCTTGGCCTATCACAATATCCATAAATTCTAATTCAGTCATCATCTACTGTCCAATAATCATTAAGTGTTTAATTTATGAGATCACCGGTTTTCTAGCCGTTTTTACTTACTACCAGTATACATATACATACATACAAACATAAATCTTATGTAATAATATTGTGGAGGACGTAGTTTAATTGTTTTTAATTTTAATTTTACATTAAGTCACTTGAAATACAAAAATGTGGGGGTGGTGGCAGTTTTTTTTTTCCTTTCTTATCTTTCCGATACTTTTTCAAGTATGTCTTGAAATAATTGTCATCGCAATAAATTTCTCGCCAAATCATTCCGAAATACGCCCTAATTGATCCAAAGTACCAAAAATTAAGTACCACTAATTACCATATATTTTTGAAAAAAAAAAAAAAAAAAAACAAGTTCCATTCTTGATATTGGATAAACACATGTTTTATGCATATATAATTTACTGATCTCATGTTACATCGCAAAGATTTCGTAAGCCAAACACAGATAATGTTCTCAAAATCTCTTCTTCAATTCTATATAAGACTTATATGTTTCTTAAGTAACGTACATATATTATGTAAGTATAATAGTAGTATATATATATATAAGTAAATGGAAAACCCGTATATCTCTCTCTCCCAATATTATATATGCAGAATATAATATATAGGATATTATGCTTCTTAACTTAGAGCTTGAAAACGCTGATATAATAATAAAGTATACGCTGTCAGCTAAAAATAATTTATATCTCTTAATTTTCAGTTAATTGGACTGATTTATGTGCGAAGAATTTGTTCGAGAATCAGAATTATTTTAATTGCAAAACGATTTCGAATTTCGGGATGTTATGGATTTGCTTTGGTCACTAAATTATCTTTGTTGGCTATATGGAAGCTTAAAACGTAAATTTGATTGTTTTCTATATACCTACATACATACGAGTACATATGAACGAAAATATTTATGTATGACCTGACCATATGTTAGGTGTTAGGGTGGTATGATATTGAATTTTTAATGGAAAATCAATGTTAAATCGAAAGCCTAGAAAGATAAATTTAATTTTTTAAATATCAAAAATAATTTTATGAAAAATTGTTGTAGTTAGTTAATTTGAAGAAATAACGTAAAACCACCATATATTGCACCCCTAGTTCAATAGTGGGACATCTAATAAAAAAGTAAATTTCTGAGTTAAGAATGTCAAGTTAATGATAAAAGATAAGCTTCAAAATGAGGAATTTATTGCTTTTGTGGTTTAAAAAATGTTGCTTTAATGATATTTTCAATTATTTTCACATTTTAATGTATTTCTAAATTTCATTATTACAATGAGGGTTGTGTTAAAGTAACAAATAATCGATAAAATACCTAATTTGATACTCTAGTAACAACCGTAAATGTTACGCGACGAAATTGGTTACCAATTTTTCAACCCAATGGTTGTGGCCAATTCGCCATTCTGAAATATTTCGAAAAAATTCCGAGTATGTCTTGTGATGGAGGTTAATTCATGTATTTGTCAAACTGAATTGGAAGGAATTAGTTTGCTACAATTGTTACATTTGTTCCATTTAATACCAGTTTGATAGCATTTGGTAACAAATGTAACAAATTCGAAAAAAAAGTGTTAGTTACTGTAATAACCATGCTGGTAACAAATGTAAATGTTACACGACGAAAATCAAATCACATTTGCTACATGTATTTGTTACCAAAACTGTTTTAACCCAATTGTTGTAGCCAATTCGCCAGTCTGAAATATTTCGGAACAATTCCGAATATATCTCCAGATGGGGGTTATTTCATGTATTTGTCAAAACTGAATTGGAAGAAATCGTATTAGTTTTGTTACATTTATTTCATTTATTACCAGTTTTGGTAACAAATTGTAACAAATTCCGAACAACTCTGGTTATAATGAGAAATTTCGTATTTAACTCATGCTCAGATGTTCTTTAGCAAAATTTATTGTTTAACAAAAATCAAGAGAGAATGAAGTAATCATCGTGAGAATGTAGTATTCATAAAAGAAATGGAAAAAATCTATGAGTCATATGTTTAAGGTCAATTATCTCAAAATGGCCTTTTTATCAAATAACCCATTATTGAACTGGAATTGCGATATGATCGTATCGACTTGACACTTTTTTTATGCTGTGTTGGTGGCCTAATATATGCTCTCTCGAGAGAAAAAACGCCTAGGCCTTGTATATGAAAATAGAAGCAAAATTGTTTCAACTTTATTAAATTCAAGAATAAAGAATTTTCTTCTTTTTTTTTGGCGAAACTTAACTGGCTCGTCATTTTTATTCAGCTTTTATCTCTCAATTATGATAAATTAATGAGATCAGTGTTTTTTGAAGCCAAGCTGATTTGTACGGAAAATTACAAAAAAAAAATGACAAAGACAAATTAATATCGGAAAATTTTCTTTTTGGTAATTTTTAATTTTCCTTTTAACTCAATAAACATTTTTATTTTCTTTTATATTTTAAAAATAATCAAAATTATATCCACAAAACTATTAATTAAACATTTTTTCTTCAAAATATTATACATCTGCTAGATGAGGGGACGCAACAATACACCCACACACATACACACAAATGAAAATTTCCATTTTTTATTTTTTTTTATTCTTACTATTTTGTGGGCGTCAAAATAGGTTTCTAAAGAAAAATCGACGTTATTGCTCAAGAGGACCATATAAGAGGAAAAGTTTTAATAATTTTGGGAACGTTTATTTAACAAAAAAAAAAAAAAATCAGAAAAGTTACATAAAAATTACATGTCCCATAGGGAACACTTCTCTGGCTATGTAGGACTACACAAATTATGGAAGACAATATGGAATATGTTGTGAAAATCTTCTAAATCTATTGATATTTATTTCAATATAAAAAATTACTATCAAAAATTCTATTATTTTCGATCCACTCTAACGACGTGGTTGCGGCCACCAATTATATGTCGGTATGGCAGTAAATAAAATGGTTGGGTTCTAATTTTTTATTTTGGGTTCGTTATTAAAATTAATAACATATTTTAGAAATTCTTAACATTCACCTGCCTCGCGAATTTCGTGTAAAAATATTTGGAATGCATTATGAATGTGTGGCTGTTGATGTATGGAGTTAAGAAGTTGTAGAATACCAAAAATAATATTTCTACTAAATATTTGATAAATATGTGTAGGTTACATATTTTCTTCACTACATATTTAGATTATTAAATCTTCAATTCAAGACTAGATAATAAGACTAGAAATAATTTTTTTTCTATTGCATATTTGAAAAAAAAAAAAATCTAAAATAATTTATCATCAAAAAATGCAAAAAAAAACTACGTTTTAGGTTTTATATTTTTTTGCAAAATAATTTTGGCTATCTGATGCCTAGCTTCATCTTTTCATAATGAATTTTTAAATTGAGGCAGTTTTTTTTTTTAAATAATATTTTTGTTCAAAAAGTAATCAAAAATTTAAATAAAATCAGAATCAAAATCAGATTTACGTAGGCATAAGACCAGAAATTAAGTGAAGACCAAACATATTTTAAAAGTTGGCCATTATTTAGAAAAAATCAAATAATTTAAGTTATGTTAAAAAAAAATGTCTACTACACTAAATTTGAAAAAAAAAAATTAATTAATTTTTGATAAAATCACTGATACAAAATGGTATTTTTAAAATTTTAAGATTTTTCATTTTCACCCAAAAAAAAAAAAAAACAATAAATACCTTATCCATACACTGTTCCCGACACTGTGGCACCTTCAGCTGCGTCACCAAATCCTCCTGACTTAATCCAAAATCGGCCAATCCACCACTAGCACATACACCAATCACTAACATCACAACGGCACTATGACAAAAACCACAAACGTACAAAACCATTTTTTATCGTCCAAAAACGATTTTTTTTGTTAATATATTTTGAAATATATTCACTTAAATGTACGGCAGCTCAGTGAAATAAAAAGAAAATTTTTGAAATACATCAAAAACACAAAATCAATCATCGCCATCACACACGGTCAACAGTAAAATGTACAATGAATAACTAACTCTGCATCATCATTCTGTACCATTTCTTGTATTGTTAATACCGAGCTGATCCACCTGTTGACAGCTCATTTCATATAGTACGACTTTTTATCACAAAGTGCATCGAGCCGATGGTTTACATCACATTTTATACTGCATCCAGTAAACCAATGCTCTCACTTCCAAGTCTTTACAATCCAAAGTACGGTATTGGACTGAAATGCTTTTCGAACCAAAGAAAACAACATTGGTTTTGGTATGGCGCGCGATGTGCGGCTGAACGGGATGTTGGATATATTTTGAAAAGGCGCGAGATTCGCGATGTCTACTCATGCAGAAGCTGCAAACGATATGCGAAGAGAGATGGTTCGATTTTTCTGTTTGAATGTGCGATTTTTGTTTTGTTATTTTTTTTTTTGAATTTATTTTTATTTAATTTTTTTGTTGTTGTTGGCGTTGTTGTTGCTCTCTGTCTGAGGTACAAAAAGCACATGCACAATTATTGAGAGTGAATTGTGAGAGAGAAATATAGTCGATGTGGAATAATGTGACATGAAAATCTGTCTTGTGCTGAGTGTAATAGGTGCGGGGATAGAGTTGAGTAAGCGAGTAAAAACGAGAATTATTCCTTTTAGTTACCGGTAGCTGAAGAGAGCGAAGAATGTATTTGGAAAAGATAGAAAATGAATTGTTGGAATTGCAACAGAAAATTGTGAGAATTAAGTTTATATTTTGTAGAGATTTGAGCAACTTTTTTGTGCAAAGTTGTGTTAGTTTTCATCCAATACATACATACATACATACATACCTATATAGTCAGTCGGTATTATAAAACATTTTATGTAAATCACTTTTGGAGCAATGGAAATTGTGTATTGAATGAAAATGCGAAAATCAAGAAGTAAGTAAACATTACCGTTGATATGAAAAACATTTTCTCGCTAAAATGTTAAATAAATTTTCAAATATTGAATGTTTATATTATATATGTATGTATGTATGTATGTATGTGTACGTACTTGTGTGCACATTGTCCAATTGTCCAATATTTCGGTCATTAACAAATATTTTACTAATTATATAGAGACAATTAATTATCTGCGATTGTGAAGGTTGTTAGATATGCGAGAACAATAAATAAATGTTTTCTTAAGAAACAGTGTAGAACTATATTTAGAATTAGAATTAGAATTACTTAATTTATTTGTTGTTCAATGAATTAAAATGAAATGGAAGAAAACATTTTCGAATATGATTTCAGGTTTCAGGTAATTATTCTTAAGATCAGCCCCTATTTACCATCCTTCTCTTATAATTGACAAAATGTCTATAATTTACTATTTAATTAGAAAAATTGTGTTAAAAGAACATTACATCTGGCTAGTTTATAGGGATTGATTTGCACTATATAGAAAAACAAAACGCTCAGTGTTCCCTTAGAATACTTTTTAACTACTATCAGTTAGTAAATTCTAGAAATCCTTTTTCAGTGTTTAGTACGCGAGTGTCCCGTGGAGTTGTTAGTCGCACGGCGGTCGTGTGATTTGGTGTTCAGGCGAGATAAGTTTAGAAATTCTTTTTTTAGTATTTAGTACGCTAGTGTCCCGTTAGGTGGTTGGAGTTGTTAGTCGCGCGGCGGTCGTTGTGATTTGGTGTTCAGGCGAGATAAGTTTAGAAATTCTTTTTTCTGTCTCGTTAGGTGGTTGGAGTTGTAAGTCGCACGGCGGTCGTGTTACTATACAGTAATTTGAACAAGAAAAAAAAAATTTAAATTGAACAATTGTAATGTTAATACCTAGTAAAGTAATAATTATTATGTTTTTTGGTTTATGATTAGTTAGTTAGTTAGTGTGAGAGAGGGCGGGCGCCCTAGAGCGCCCGAAATTCCTTAAACTTCTATAGATGGGCCCATTAGACATCTCTTTTCATATATTCATCTCAATTGACATGACAAGCCCTTTTTTTGTAGAACAAAGCAGCACTTGAGGTGTTCTTTTTACGGAAACCTTACAAATGCTAGCAATTTCAACGTTGTTTTTAAGCATTTTTAGAGACTGTTTCTAAATAGAATCCAACCCGCCTCGGCCTCAGATTCAAATCAACAATAACCAGAGAAAAACACTTAATGTTTCATCCCCAGTCGGTCTATGTGGTACATGATGATTATGATGCGGATGATTTCTACTCTGTTCCTATATGATTCCCTTGGTATTTAATTTTTTTTTTTATAATTTACCAATAAAAAGTTATGAAATTTTTGTCTCCACTGGGAAATCTCTAACCATACCTAAATAATATTACAGAATAAATACAAAAAACAAGAAAAAAAAAAAAAACTCCACCAGCCACAATATGCATAGGAACGTGTTGATTTTTTTTTTACTAGATCAATCAGTTCACGTTCTGCAAAACTATAAAGCGAGAGTGTTAAAATAAGTGCATTGGGTCATAAAATAGGTGTAATCTGTAATTAAAATCATTGTTATTTAAATGGAACGTGCAAAACAAGTGTATATTTAATTTTTGCTTTTTATGCATTAAATTGCAATGCTCAATGCATCAGATATGTTATATTCATTATATGTGCAATGTGTATCTGTATTGTATATGTATGTATCTATATATATATATAAAAAAAGAAGAGGCAAATAAACAACAACAACAACAAAACAGAAACAAATAAACGTAAAATGGTTATAAAAAAAAAACAAGGAAAAAAAATAAAATAAATTCACAGGTCAACGAGCTTGAACTTCACACATCAGTGATACAGAAGTGTTAGGCATAACTGTTTCAATTCAAAAGCTTAAAATTTTCATAAACTATATACATACAAACTCTAAATATAATCGCAAATGAAAATCGCTGCTTAAATTTGAATAGAAAAAGAGCCAACCAATTTTTGAAAGGTGGTGTTAAAAACAAGTGCCTCTTTAACACCTCAGCGGTCCTTATCATAATTTTAAATTCATTGGTTTCGTGCAATTATAAAATTACATTTTGATTGCACATTCACGACTTAAGATGCAATTCAACTTATATATAATTATTGTTGTATAGTTGTAGAGATGTATATGGGGGGAAGGGGGGGGGGCAATATGAAATTTTTGCTCTTTTTATTTATTTTTATTTTATTTTTATTTTTTGCTGCGCTTTCAGAATTAGATTTGTCTATTTGAAGAGAAATATAATATCTAAGGTAGGTCTCTAGTCTCTACATATATACACAGAACAATCGTAACCACTATTACTAACTGCCTTCTTATATCTAGGAGAAATTTTATGAGGCCTAGACATGCTGGATATTTATTAGTTAGATATCCGACAGTAGTTACAGTTATATATTGTATGGCATTATATTGTTGGCCATAAAGCTCGGATTATTGTCGTAATACCTATATACATAATGTATATATTATATATATATATAGATATATATATTTTGTATTTATGGCATTGCTTATTAGACCAACAAAGGGATAATCCCATCGTAATTGAAAGCAATCTTAGGCGTTACACGATTTAAATATGTATTTGATTAATATTCACATTTTGTATAAAATTTATTTATTCATTGTAATAATGGGACAGCATGCAAAAAATGTTCAAGTGGACCGCCGCATCTTCAAAATTTATGCCAAAAAATCCAAATCTAAATAATAACCAATTCCTTGTTTTGGTCCTGTTCATTTCTGTCTAAAAATAAACTGAAAAAAAAATATTTTGGTTTATGAAGGTAACAGGAACGAAGCTTCTTTCGATGTAAGGGAATGAATCCTTTCGTAAGCATAAATAATATTTAAATCTCCTAATCAATTCAAGGATCATAACATAATCTTTTTGTCTTCTTTATATCGATTGATTTAGCCTTCTTAACTCTAAGAAAAGTGCGTATGTATGTACATTGTACATAATTGTACAAATGGTTGATTTTGAAACACCGTATTTTATTGACATTTCTTTCAATGTCATTCCTTTTTCGCAATCATCAATAATTTTTAATTTGTCACCCAAACAAAAGCGTTTACGTTTTAAAGCCATTTTTCACTAACTAAAATTGTGTTTTTTTGATTTTCTCATAGGTTTCTTCGTTTGTGTTTGTCTTGAATTGTACAAATTGTTTTTTTATACATTTCAATGAGCCGAATAAACCGGTTTCAAAATGGAAATAACTTGAACAGGTTTATTCGACCTCAATTTGACCTGTTGGTAAGTAGTTCAAAAAGTTACAAATAAATCAATGAACTAAGACATGTTTTAGTAATAAAAAAATTAATTTCTTTATTTTAAAATAACTACTTACTAATATGTAGTAATAGTAACTACATACTAATACCCCTGGCTCTGCAGGGCACTACAATACTTAAAACTAATGATATTTTTTAAAACGCAAAATTAATAAAAAAGAAAATGTTTTTTTTATGTAAAGTAAATTTAATTTTTATTTTGAATTTTGTTTTAATTTTAATTAAAACTAAGGATTTTGGGTGGAAGGATTGCACGATGCACGTGCTTGTTATTCTATTTAACTTATCTGTTTTCCTTGTTAACTTCTTTTTCTTCGTTCTGTTGCCTTATATGTATGTATGTATATTTCTTTTAGTATATTCTTTCTTGTGAGTTCCTAGTATCCAAGTTTTCGAATTCCAGTAGATCTATATTTTATTCTTCTACGTTGTAATAAGTTGTTCTTGTTCTATGTTAGTTTTTATGTTTCTGCTTAAACTAAATGGTATCGACCATGCCGGTCGTTGGAATGGAACTGATCTCTCCGGCTTCTAACTAGTCCAATCTCTCGTCTTCTTTCGGATGGCGGAAACACGTATCGACCATCGAAATAACACAACATGGATATTGGACAGGATTAGAAATATAGGGAAATTTACAATAACTTACATTTTTTTCTGTTTAATTAAGTACGAATATTAGATCACACAGGGATGTTACAATACTTATCTAACTTATTGTAACATTGGAACAAGGTTTTATTGACTAAAGTATTAAAAAAGAAAAATTTTTGATAAATGCGTTTCTATTTATACATACATACGTATGCATAATAAATGGAAGAATCGTTCTACATATATTATATAAGTCAAAAAGCTCTCTATTTAAGAAATATTTATGGAGCTTAAATTACGCACCAATATTCATATTTGTATACATATTATATAAATTCTATTTTTAATTTCATTTATTATCATGATTTTCCGAAATATCCTGTTTAAAGTACAAAATCCACCTAATAAATCAATTTTCATAATCCTACAAAGTAACTTGCAAATTTATAACATGGTAAAGGATTAAATTCCTAAGTGTGTATACCCCTATACCCTTTTTAATGATCATTAAATGATTGTATCATCGCCCTCATCGAAAAAAGTTATATTTCTTAAGATCAATCTATAAACTTCTTCAATTTCATCTCTAAGCCTAAAACTCTAAACGTATTCTCAATTATATAAAGGCGCCCAAACGATTTTGATTAACTGCAATCCACAACGTTCTTCCTACATAGATACAGCATTTCTTTAAAATATTCAAATTCAGTTTATTATGATGCTTAGGTATTCATAGAGCTGAAAATACTATAGGTTTTTGTGGCACAATACTCCGTACACGTTTCTGTATAAATCTAGGTATATGCATGTTGTGCTTATCTAAAATTTATGATTAGGGGTGCTATGTTCATATAGAAGAGGTTTTTGCCACTTTGGAAAAGCTAAAGCATAACCTCGGGTTATGCAGATGTACAAACCGTACGCCATCCACCTCCATATCGCTATAGGTACTCTCTTCTACACCATTTTTGCCACCATCACCGCACCCACCGTGTTTGATAACTTATTTTGTGTTAGGAAAGGCGGAAGCTATTTTATACTCACTCGTATTTACGTAATTCAGAAGAAAATTAGTTAGGCAAATATTTTATGTAAATATTTAAAATGAAATAATATTTTTTTTATCAAAGTGGTACAATGAGCTTAAATTTACAATTATATAAAACATTTTCCGTTTTATGTGGGTGGTTGTATCTTTACCGCAATTTATATAGAAAATTTAAAAAAAAAAATTATTTATATTAACAAAGTGAAACAATTTTTGGAGGAAATGAAATCATCCGGGGCAACAAAAAAAAACAGCTTTCGGTTTTCACGTATAAACAAAAACAATAATGAACATTGTAAATATTATCTTGACGAAGCTACACTGCCTCGGTAGATATTTGTTTAACGAACATCTTTAAAATTATTTTTGTTTGCTACATTTTACGTATAGTATATACATACATACATGGAACAGAAAGTTGTAATAAAAATATTTTCAGAAATGTTAGCCAACAAATCGTTTTGTTAGAAGCTTAAAGCTTATTTTCTACATATATTTGTTGTTGGCTATTTGTATAAATTTTTGGCCTCAAAATTTTTTCTAGTATTAACAACTGTACAAGTGTACATACATAGTTTTAAAATACAAAAAAAAATTTACTTATATAAATAAATCTTGTAGCCATCAAAGCTATATGAGCAGAAATATCCTTTTCGATATACTTTTATTATGCATCAGACTTGTGACTTATTATGAGAAAACTTTTAAAAGCGATTAAATATTAATATCTTTATCACATTATCCATAAGTTTGTAAGCTTAACGTAATTCAATAGGAAAAGTTTTTTTTTTTTTTTATTTTCCCGAGACAGGTACCTTACATATCTATAGATTGGTAAGACTAAAAGTTAAAAATAGGATTTTAGTTGAGGCAACTCTAGCGATCAAAATGATTAATGGATAATAACAAAATATATCCGATGCGATGGTGCAATTAAAGTTTACATTATATATTGTTATATGTTATGGACAACATAGCTTTAAATAACTTTGTGGGTATATACTCGTATGTACGTACATCGTACATATCATATATCTGGGCTGACCGTGTTTCTTTTTTAAAAGATGGGTAAAAAAACTTTTTTTTTAACCATGAAAAATGCTTTACATGTTCAGGCTATACATATATACAGAGCAACAAAAGTTAAAATATATTAAGCTTAGGGAACAATATAAATTCACAAAAACCCATTCAACCATTAAACTCCAGCCATATTGTAAGGGTATAATCCAAAAAATGTGCTTTTTATGAAAATACATTAATTAAAGGCGAAATAACGTTTTATATAATAATGTTTGTATAGTAGTGAGTGAAAAATATCTTAAAATATTTTTCATTGAAAATTCCCCGAAAATATTTTTTTAGATTTGGCAAGCTTTCAGTCATATTTTGTTGTTGGTACCTATTCAGCTTCAATATCAATAACATTCACGTAGCGGTATGCTCTAATTATAGAAAAGTATTAAATGGAATGTCTTATATATGTAGAATAATCGAGTATTTATATCTATTTGTTGGTTTTATATTTGTAGTAGGTAGGTTATTAAGTATAGTTAAAAAAACCTACTAAACTTCTTCCCTATAGTTTAGCGATGTTTTTGTGAAAATACCCGAATGACCCGAACCGTTTTCTTAATTTTCACATTTTGAGTGATTTTGACCTATTGGCGTTTTATGTGGAAGTACCCTTTATTTGTCAAACCGTATATTTATCAAAATTGAGTTCTCGTTCTAATTAATAAATGGCATTATGATTAATTTCTTTTTATTTTATTTTATTGTTAGGTTGAATCTTGTTAAAAATTAACTCTAAAGTTCATAATTTGTTTATTACAATAAATTAATAAATTTTGAAATTAAAAAGAATAATTCAATACCATAATTATACCATAATTTGGGAAAATTTATCACCTAAAATATTTTCGAAGTACCCAAAATGCCGTATTGACCTACAGTTTTAAATGGAATCCGAAACATCTGAACTCAGTTCAACAACCATACGATCGATAGAAACGAGTTGAAATTTAATCCATTAGGGGCTGTTCACAAATTACGTAACGCAATTTTTGCCGTTTTTAACCCCCCCCACCTCCCCATCGTAACAGATCATAACAAATTCCGAGGACTCCCCCCCCTAATAACGTAACAGAAGTTAAAACACTTTTTAAATATTTTTAAAATAAATTTTCTATTCAAATAAATAAAACGAAATTCATTATAACTTTAACC
>JANSTT010013443.1:0-22885 GCA_026745375.1 Platyura marginata | reverse complement strand
TATTTAGAAAAAAAAAATTTTTTTTAAATTTTCTCTATTTTTTCTTTTATTTTTTTATTTTCTTTGTATATATACACATATATATATATATATATATATATATATATATATGTATTATATAGTAATGATGACTTTTCCCCGTCCATTCCTACTCCTAAGAATTTTACTGTATACCTATCCTACAGTATGATGAATATGCAACTTCCGCTTTCCATACAAGCAGAATAAAATTTAAATCTTTTGAATATTAAAATAAATCATATAGACTTAGACTACACCACAAATATGAAATCAATAAATTTTTAAAAGACATCAATAACTATTATTTTTGGTTCTAAGCTGTGGGGGCGTTAGAATATTTTAATTTAAATTTTATAAATTAATCGTTTGTGTCCTAAATTTTATTAATTTTTTTTTCTATAAAAACCTTGATAAATATGTATAGTAATATGTATGAACAAATAAATAAATTAGGTATACATCCGTATTTGACCCAAAATTCGCTAATCGGTATTTAACTTAAGCGAATTTTTACATTTTAAAATAATTTAAATTCAAATTTAGGCCGTAAAACGAACTAAAACATCTTTTCATCATTTAATTATTACATACAAGGACGGGGGCAATACTTTCTGAGTTTCGTTTTAGTTATTAAAAATTATATAATTATATTATAATGTATACTGGTTGGTGGAATTAAATAAAAGATTTTTTTAAATGATACAGGATTTCGAACAGAAACGAACAGATACAATGCAAATATTAAGACTATCGCTCTGGTTTTAATGTTATTAATTTTTAATGTCAAATTTAATATCCAGTTTTTTTTGTTATTGCATAATTTGTATTTGAGAAACACAATATGTATGTACATGTACATATGAGCTGATGATTGTCAACGTTATGATCGCTTTTATATCTGTGACCACATGTAATAGTAGCTTATCTGCAAAATTGCAAGTTTTCTGTGTAGCAGTTTTAAAATTTCGACCCGTCTTGAAGAAAATTTTAAATGAAATTACGATAATTTGTTTCTTCTATTGTATAAAAAATAGCAATGCTTACATAAATAAAACTATGTGATTTAAAAATTGATTTAAAAATATTTAAGCCATTATTACCTACAAATAAAAAATAGAATTATAAAAAATTTAAAATAATCCAATCAATTAAGCCGTTTAGTTTTATTATTGTGTAATTCGCTAAAAAAAAAATATTTTGAAAATCCGGTAATGGCAAAATAAAAGATTGGGCAATGTAGAAGTCGATACTATTGAAAACTCATTTTTGGCTTAAAAGCACTTAAGCTACTATGACTTTTGGCCACAAAAATTTATTTTTTCAAAAACTTGATAAAATTTCTCGAAAGCGGATTCTTAATATTAATAATGGCCTTTTATGCGGCTAGTCCAGAGATCAAATCCTCATTTACTTTCAAAACAAAAAAATCGCGTATTTCGATTTTTACTTAATAGATAGTACTAGGATGATTCTAGATCACTCATAGGATAAATGTAGTGAGTGTTTAATTAAGTAGATGTGACCAGTGGCGACCCGTGAGAATTATTGATTTAATTAATTTTGATGGAAGAAGATGAAAAAAAAATGTGAGGGTTCGACGAATATTTGGACCATTTTTTCGGTGATTTTTTAAAAAGTAACACAGTCTTGAACTATCTTAATCTTAAGGTTATGGTTTCTATTTTTATATTATTGTGCCCAATAAGATTTTAGGAAAAATTTAACCCTTTAAGGTCTTTACATTTAACATGAAAGATTTTTTTTTTTAATTTTCACAAATCGCCACTGGAAGTGTTCATGTTTGCAAGTTAAATTTTATAAAAAAAGCCCGGAATTAATATTTGTTTTACCGATAATAACTTAACTTAACAAGGTGGTACCGAAAAAGTAATGAGCAAATTTTTAAACTACGTTCCAAAAAATTGCCTTTGACCAATTCCAGAATAGGATCTAGATAAACATCATGTGAATACTTAGATATATGAAGGTAACAATAAAAAAAAAAATAATTCAAAGTCATTGTTTTTTTTCATCGAACCAATCAACAATTAGCAAAATAATTACATATCTAAATTATATACTCCAATTTTTTATAATCACTTTTTAAAGATTCACATATCAGCAAACAAAAAAATTAATTAAACACGACATAAATTAAATTAATAAAAAAAAAATAAAAATATATAAAATTAATCGTAGGTACGATGTTGAATTTATCTATAAAAACGTGCACGTTTTTTTTTTGCTGAACGATCTTTTTTTTTTGTTTTTTCCTCTCCAATATCACTTAAGTGTTCTAAAAATGTTATCCTACAATCCATACAATTGGCGCAATTATTTTTTCGAATTCCAATAAAAAACAAAACGCGGTCTACCAATTACAAAACCATTTTTTTTTGTTTTGTTTTGTTTCATTCCCAACATAGATCAGGTATTTGTTTACATACATTTATAATATGTACATACATACACACATACAATACATATATGCATAGATAGTAAATTAATTTAAAATTTCTTAACATGGGCTATTGATACTGGGTCAATATAAAATTTCGTAATTTAAAGTCAGAATCTAAATAAAAGTAAGTGTAACTCCATATTTGTAGAAACGAAAATCTCACAAATCTTAGTTGTGGATCGAATCAAATAATTATTATTATGATTTACCTACATATAATGTATGTAAGTGTAATTTCGTTATTTTCGTGAATTGTCGAACGGTTTCCTATAAAGTTTTAAAACTTTATGATTTTTTATCACCTCATGTGTTTGGATTATATTGATTTGTCAAAGATGTCAATGATAAAAAAAAATTGTGTTCACACGACAGAAATGTTCACATTAGCGTCAGTTTACTGTATATTTTGTTTAATAATAATCAAATATTTGGTGATGAATATTACTTGAGGTTTTAAAGCCGAGACGAGCTGAAGAAGAAAAATAAAGTAAAGGAAAACATCGGAGTTGTCCTCCGAATCCATACATACCAATAATGTACATAATAAAAAAAATTACACCATGATATGTTAATAAACCACTGCCCCTTCTATATAGTATATGTACTTACAAATAGGAATGCCTTCCTAAATTTTTTTTTAGTTTTTCCTTAATAAAAACCTCATAAATAAAAGTAAGAAAAAACATTTTTTTTAAGGAGATCTTTGGCTAATAAAGAGATGGAGTACCACATCTTAACACCCTTTTTGATATTTTTTTGGATAATTGCTCCTCCTCTCCACTTTATCTCCTTCTTTCCTTCTTTTAGGAGAATAATATTTATCCTTACACTTTTTATACTGATTTAAATATTTTATTTTTAATTTTTTTTTTTATTTACTAGAAAAATTAAAACTAAAATTTTTTTTTATTAAATAATATTAAATAGAAAATTATCCTCGGCTTAACACAATTTTTAATAAAATATTTTTTTTTATTTATTTTTAATTGAATAATCAATTTCCAAAAAACGTAAATTTAACTTTGAAAAATTAAAAAAAAATTTTTTTTAACGATTCTCAAAAAATTAAAAATACATGTCGATCACCAAACGAATAAATTAATTATTTCAATTTTTGAAAAATATTTTAAGTACATTGCCACCGAAATAGTTATTTTAAAAAAAAAATATTTTTTTTACTCAATACAAAAGTGAATTTAATTTTCTAATTAGTTAATTAAAGAAATATAATTTTCCTAAATATCGTAAAATTGTCTAAAAGCCTGTTAAAATAAAGTCATTGAATAGAATTAAATTTCAATACTCACCACTAACTTCATCGTTCAAATAATAATACAAATCAGCTATTTTTCTTAACACCAAAGCCATTGTTTTAAACTAGACCAACTGTTTATTCTAATAATCACTAACTTATAAAACTAAATTTTCCACTTCCTTTTTTTCCCCGTCTGCTATACTTAAATATCCAATCAACGGAAATCACAATAGCAACATGCTCGCGCGAGAAAATAGCAAAACGAACTAAAAAGTTTAGAAATATTTTTAATCAAAAAATTTAAGTTCATTATAATATTTGCATATTCAATATATTTCTAAGTAGTTATGTACCCCCTATGTATATTATGTATATATATATATATATATGTATATAAAAAAAGAATTTGATTGAATGATTTTTAAATATATGTACATATATAGACTCGTCCGTTGTAACTTGTAACATACATTATTAATAAATGTCTTGTGTATTGTGCGTGTGTAGATATATTTGCTGGTGCCTTAAGGTACAAGGTAACGTTTTTTTTTAAATTAATCTAATTTGAATTGGATTTAATATTAATTTTCGACCAATTTCAGGTATACGTTCGCGTATTTAGGTATGAAAGAGACAAATAATATTACTTACTTATCTCTATCATTGCATAGAGAGGTACTGTGTATGATGCTAAAGTGTTGAATTCGGTGCATCGCCGGCACCGGCATTAAACTATATTGAACTAAATACCAGGGTTAATTGAATGAAAAGTGTCTTGAAAGTCTTGTTGTATATTTACAATAATTGTATAGTAAGTATGTAAGGTGTAAGGTATAATGCCGCGCACACGTTTCATCAGAAGCTCAGAAGTGTTTGAATTCGGTTTTTTGTTGTTCAGTTATGGTAAAAGAAATTATTATTATTTATCGTCTCGTAGACATAAAATTTATTTTAGTATTTATTACCAAATATGGATTTGTAAGCATAATTGATAAAAAAATATGTAATAATACATAATAAATGTAAAGCACATTTTTAGTGTGTATAGATTGTTGTTGTTTATATGGAGGCACATATTTATTTTGTCTCTGCTGATTAGATTACAGTAATACGCCGCAGTTACGGAATAGGTGGCACCGACAAAAATTGCCTTAAAAACTTTCGTCGATCGTAGAATCGTTATCGTACAGACATAGAGTTCGCGCAAAACTTGTCCAATGCGTATCATAACAGGAGAAACACTGAACAGAACATTGCAGGCGTCAGTTGCCAAATATAAAAAAAATCAAGAACAGCGTAACTCTGAGTTCTCTGGTCACTGTCAACTAAAAAGCCACCGTCCAAGCTCAAATTCGTAGACAATGAAGCATGCAGTTTGTACCACACTGAAGAAGAGATAGCAGAGCAGCAGAGTCCTATCAGACTTCGGTTATTATTAGGCACACCTTCCCCAACACCTACGGAAATTATGACACAACTGGCTGAATTCTTGAAGAAAGTCAGTAGTACTCTTAAAGATGTATAGACAGTTGGTGACAGGCACAGTGAACCCCCGCGGAATCAAGTGCTATGAGACATTTGAACCAGGTCAAACTTAATATCTATCTATCTATCTAACTCTGAATTCGAGTAAGGCGAGGTATTACTGTATATCAGTAGCGCTTTGTAAATAAAATAGTTTTACTAACTTTTCATTACATTTAACTTAAAAAAAAACTAATTCCAAACAACATCGTACAAAGCACTTTACCATCACGATATGAAACATAACAGGAAATCCAAAAGATGGCTCCAGAAAATGATGCCAAAAGACATTTTATTAAATAATATTTAAAACTGAAGTCAATTATTTCATTATCTAGTTCCAAACAAGATGCAATTACATTTTGAGCATACTCATATGAGAAAAATGATTATACATGCAAATTTTATTGTTTTTTTATCCAGTATGGTCTGAATCCCCGTGCCACGAAAAGGTTATATATTTTGAAATGGGAGGCATCATTGGAAATGGCAGCACACCGAATCACATCGGCCCACCGTTCAATCACTAATTCACTGTTGATACATACTTAAGAAACAAACCCCAATTTTATCTTGCTCGAGGGGGAATTGAACCACTAATTCAATGTATACAAAAGATATTGTTTAAAAACATTTTTTTATTACGGGGAGGGGGGTACAACATAATTTCTTCAACTACTGTTTTATAGTTGGCTTTTTATATGTAAATTTAGTTGAACTACTACTTTTATAAATAGTGGCTGCTGACACAAATTCAGACGAAGTACTGGTATTTTGTTCAAATTCAAATTTTTCCTTCCAATCATAATTTCCACTGTCAATATGATTGAATTTCTTAATAGAACGATCAATATTAACTTCATCGTCTTGATGTTCACTGTCTACATCTTCATAAATTAGTGAATTAGCAATAATCGGGCCTTCTTCGGCCTCAACTACGTTAATGTTTTCCATTTCCTCTGGTAAACGGCTCTGGATGTGGAATTTTTTTCGAGATATATTATTTAAATATATCGAAGTATGAATTTTAAGTACATTTCCATGATCTGTTGATTGTGTGACTTTCGTTCGCTTTGGTTGCCGATGAACTTCAAAATGGTCATCAGCACTGTCGTCCGACTTTGTACAGTTACCACTACGGCTACTGTTGGTGGTTAATTTATTTTTTATTTGTTGAGTAATGCATTTGATTTGCCCTTCAATTTTCTGGACGTATTCCAAGGTACTGTTAGTAGCAACATGAAGACGTTGACATATTTCTTCATCTGTTGTCAGTACTGATAGATTATTGTAATTGTCCGATTTGTATTGATCAATTTCTTGATCAATATTCTCGATTTTACTTTTAAAATTTTTAATATTTACATAATGTAGGTCAATTTTAGTTTGCAGCTCACTGTCAATTGAATTCAAATCAATAATTGAATTATTCAGATTTCGTATAAATTGATTGAGCAAATCAGGATCTACAATTTGGGTGGTATTTTCAAAAAATTTACTTTGCATTTCACATAGTTGATGCTCTTTTTGGTGGAATATTTTTTGTTTTTCGAAAAGTTCTCGGTCTTTTTGTTGTAACATTTGCGTCCAAATTTTTTCTTCACATTCGATTTGTGTTAATTTGGATTTTGTTTCGCAAAAGGATATTTCAACGGAAGACAATGAATTTTTTGCATTTGCCAGATGAATTTTTGATTCATTGTTGTTTACTTCGACAATATCCATATTTGTGTCCGTGCGTAGGTAAATCTAAAATAAAATTAAATATTAAATGAGAATTTGAATTTTTGCAAATATTTTTATTGAAGATTCAAACATTACAGCCGAAAAAAGTGGATTCAACAGTCAGAAGGCTTGATAAATAATGCTTGATATACTTTTAATGAAGGACGCAGACACTCACAAAATTCTTTAGAAACTGAATCCTGAGGATACAATTAGCGCTGAAGTGAAAAATAAACAAACTAATTATGAATCAAATTGAGACAAAATACCAACAACAAAGTAAGGGAGGAGCTATTGTGCCGAAAATAAGGGAAATATAAATAACAACGATATTTTATTCTGCCATGCCATATTTAGGATATTTTGTATGTACTTAGGGTAAAAAGGTACTTAACTGAATTTGAATTATACCTAATTTATTGAATTACTGGATTTTATTTAAACAAAACTTCAAATCTTATATTTTTCATTGCATAGTTTTTATTTGTGCTCTGTTCTGTTATGTTATGATGGGCAGTATTTGGGTACCTGTTATAAAACAGTCAGGTACTTATTCCGAATGCAACTCTTGCATCCAATACTAACAGTGAATAGTATTTAAATTATTAAATAAATTAAAAAACATGAAAATTTAAACGTTTTTTACGCTCTAACATACTAATTATTTCAATTTATATATACTTCTCCAAGTGGCGTGAGTTATACAGAAATTCATGTCTAATTTAACAAAAAAAGCCTTTGCAAAAACTTTTTGAACGAGTTTTCATGAGGCAAAAAGTTACCATTCATCACGAAAAATTCGTTGTTAAAGTTTGAAATTTTTTTAATGATCAACGGTTTACTATAGACGTTTTCGGACGAGATAAGACATATTAACATTCGACTCGAAAGATCATATTTGTCATACTGTTTTCTCTCAATTTACTTCCTCTATTCATTAATGCTGATAATGCAGCCAAATAACATATCAGACTCAACTATAAGATGGCGCTACTGTATAATGTCTAAAAATTAAAATGGCCGCGACGCCATCATAATTTTAATTCGTTGACAGCCGACATCCGACAATCAAATCAAAAACATTTTCAAACTACCTACAATTTTTTTGTTTGGTTTGTATAATTTTTAACCGTCAGCAATGGATAGAAAAGCTGAAATTCAAATAAACAATGCTCCCGGTGATGTAATATCGTCGGTAAAGTTTGGACCAAATTCAAATCAATTTTTGTTGGTCAGTTCATGGGATGGAACGGTTCGTCTGTACGATACGGTCAATAATATTTTACGGCAAAAATATACGCATGATGCTCCCGTTTTGGATGTATCCTTTCAGGTATTTTACAATTAATTATTTTATTAAATATTTTTACAGTTCTTTCCTATGAATTTTTAGAGTCCAGTTCATACGGTTAGCGGAGGCTTAGACAATACATTGAAGCATTATGATCTCAATACACATTCTGAATTTACACTGGGAACACATAATGATGCTATTAAATGTGTTGAATATGCTGTCAAAGTGAATGGAGTACTAACTGGTAGTTGGGATAAAACAATGAAATTATGGGATACCAGAGAACGTGAATGTGTCGGATGCTATGAACAAAGTAACGGCAAAGTGTATTCAATGAGTGTTGTCGATGATAAAATTGTTGTTGCCACAAATGATCGAAAAGTGCTTATATGGGATTTGCGAAATATGAAACAGTATTTAATGCGTCGGGAATCGTCGCTTAAGTATCAAACCAGAGCGATTCGTATATTTCCGAATAAGGAAGGTTATGTAATGAGTTCGATAGAGGGTCGTGTTGCCGTTGAGTATTTTGATCCAGATTTGGAAATTCAAAAACGAAAATTTGCCTTTAAATGCCATAGAAACAAGGAGAATAATATTGAACTGATACATCCGGTCAATGCAATTAGTTTTCATAATGTCTACAATACATTTGCAACAGGTAAATATCAATAAGACGGAACAATTAATTCCATTTACAGACATATTTGAGAAGTGGAGCAAATTCGGTGGGCTGATTATCTACTTTTGGGCTATTTTACTGTAGGCCTTATTAGGCTCGGCATTAGAATGGAACCCTTAGGGAAATAGAAAGCCAGGACGTCAGGAAAACAATATGGAGAAGGACTGTAACAGTAGATTCAAATAGAAAAGCTGGGCAGAAATATAAAAATATAGCGCAGAACAGTGTCCATTTTACAGGATATGTGGGGGTCCTATGTTCCCTTGCGAAATGAACCAGGTCTTTTTTTTACTTAGCTCAATCTTATTCGTCCTAGGTCTCTTCGATTGTACAACCGCTGACGTCTCTTTTAAGTTTTAATATCACTTCTCAAATATTAAGTGAAATATAGCCAAATTTACACAAATTATTTCCTGTTACAGGTGGTTCGGATGGATTTGTTAATATCTGGGATGGATTCAATAAAAAGCGACTCTGTCAATTTCATCATTATGATACGTCTATTGCATCGTTAGCATTTAGTAACGATGGTACAACATTGGCGATAGGATGTTCATATTTGGACGAACAGGAACAACCACCAGAGCCAGTACCCGATCCAACCATATATGTAAGGTACGTAAACGAGCAAGAAACAAAACCGAAATAAAATTATGATGATGACGTCAACGTTTTGAAATGAATGAAATAAAGTTCAATAAGATATCAATGTGTGGGCTACATAAACTGAAAATAAGACTTTTTTTGGCAAAATTATTGATTTTTACTTCTGAATCATCAAAATATTAAAACTTTTTTTTATATTATTTGGACATTATTTTATTCTAATATTTAATTTGACCATTAATTTGTTTATGTTTGCGATCAAACTTTTTACGGATATTTAAATGCCAATTCTGTGCAAGTGAATACAATCCCATAAGCAAGAAAAATGCAACTTCAGCAAAACTAAGCAATGATATTCCAAGGCATAGGCCAGCTATTCCACCAAAAGCCACTGAAAGAATATAATGCGTTTTTAATCAATTAACAACATTCGAAGTGTTTTTTTTTTTACTAGATACTAACTGACTGACAATTTTTTTTTTTTTTTAATGTTACTACTTTGTGTAGAACTCTATGAAAAGGAAATTTTGATTATAATCTAGAACGCAGTCATAGCCCAAAAGTGAACGAATCTATACCAAGTAAGTCGTTTAAGGCTTAAATTCCCCTGTCAGCATGACTTCTCATTTCGTTCACCCTCCTGTCGTATAGAAAAAAAAATTTCGACTTGAAACGAAATGAGTTGAAAATAGAAAGAAAAAAAATGTTTGAGCAGAAGTTGATACCTACAATATTCTGTTGGGTACTCATAATTGGGATAACCTAAAGTTCAGACATTTTTGGGCAGACTTTACTTGATTTCTATAGAGTTCTATGGAGTTTTTATGTGACTGCTAATCATTTCAAAGTATTTGTTCTTCTAGATCCAGCAGGTAACAATTTTATTTCCATACATGAAGTATGTGTGACATCATTTTTGTGTTAAAAACTCAATTTTGGTGGACACATAGGGGTAAGGGTGTTTTTTTTCCTTTTATTAATCTTAACTGTAAATGCCTATGTAAAGACTACAAATTGTTCTTTTGTTTGAATATATTTTTATTAATCAGAGCTATATTGATTTGTATATTCCTCCTCCTTGCCATCTATAAATTAAAAATAGCTAATTTCATATGGCATTAGCTTGGGAATGATCCAGGAATACATACACTCAACGAACTAGGCAAAATCAACATAATCATGTGCCTGGTCATATAGGCATAGAAGGAAACAAAATAGTAGACGAACTGGCAAGAAAGGGGCGGGGGCATTTACCCGTTTCATTGTACCAGAGCTCTTCTTCATAATCCTTAAAGAAATAAAAATAGTTAGAAGAAAAGCCAAGTAAAGGATTGAACTTCCCAAGCCACGAAAGTTCAAAGTGGTACTCGGGAATTATAACCGAAAGAATAACGAGCCATAAGAAATAACAAAAATAGACTTAGGATGCTGATGGGATTCCTGAAAGGTCATTGTAAAGCTTGAATGGACACTTAATGAAGCTAGGTGTGGAAGTAAGCAGCTTGTGCAGGTTCTGTGAAGAAGCGGAAGAAATTCCAATACATCTCCTTACAGAATGCGGTGTCCACCTCCATAATAGGAGAAATCATTGCTTAGCCTAAATCCACTGAAGATCCTAAAATTTATAAAGAAAACTAAACTTGAGGTAATCTAGGTAATTGATTGGCTCCATAAAAATAGTAAGAAAGGGGGAGCACAATAGATCTAAATACAGGTAGAGGTGGAGATCGATGACGCCCAAATAACCTAATAATATTAATAAATTAAAATCTGCACCGCACCACCCTAATTATGTTCTTACCCATCAAATCCATCCAATCAAACACAATGTATGTACGATATTTGACCATAGTTGACTGCTGAAAGTGCACATCTAGTTGTACTTTATCGAAATCCTCACTCCTACATAGAAATAACAAAAAAAAAAAAACAAAACGTAAATTATGCAAACCAAACTCCTTCGTGTGTGGTGTGGGCACACTTTGTTAATTTAAATATTTAAACGATTTTAATATTTTCTTATCTTGAAAAAGGTTAATTGCATTCCATTAAATTCTGTTATACTATAGAATGGTGATGGCAAGTATGTATGGAATATGGATGTAGTTATGGTTCCAGGAATATTTTTCCAAGTTACGAAAAACTTATTCATGGAGAAAATCCATAATAAATGTTTTATCCGATTAGCGATGCATTGGCATAGAGAAAAATTTATTTGCATTTTTGACGATGAATGAAAAGAGAAAAATATTTATTTTGAATTTATTATGGAAATTTCCTAAATGAAGTTGAATAAAAAAAAAAAAAAAAAAAGTACCTCTCATCATAATTATGGGATAAATTATTTTCAATAAATAAAGGAAGTTTTAAGTTTGCAATTGATTAAAAGAAGCACAAGAAAACTTTACCAAGAAATATGACTTACGATGTTGATGCGACGGGAGAAATTTCAATGGCATACTCAACACTTTCACAATCCGGTAGGCAGTTGCAAACAAGACCATTTTCGTTATCAGTAAAAAATGGATTTCCTGGTGGTGGCTTTTCGTAATTAAAAAGAGCTGGAAAAAAATTGATTTTATGTTATGCTAACAAATCGATACAGATAGTGATGAGCAGATGGTCTTGCAGATTGGGTTTTGGTCTTAGCCTTGGTTTTGTTTTTGTAGAAGTCTGGTTCTTGTACATTGAGTCTTGGTCTTGTTTTTAAAGAAGATGTCTTGGTCTTAGTCTTCTTTTTGTAGAAGAGTCTTGGTTTTGTACATGGGGGTCTTGATCTTGCATATTGGGTCTTGGTCTTGTTTTTGCACATTTGGTTTTCGTATTAGTTGATCTTCGACATTAGGTCTTGGTCTTTTACATTGGGTCTTTGACTTGCACATTGGGTCTTAGTCTTGCACATTGGGTCTTGGTCTTGTTTTTTTTAGAAGAGTCTTGGTCTTGATCTTGCATACTGGTTCTTGGTCTTAGTTTTGGTCTTGGTCTTGGTCTTGGTCTCTGGCACATTGGGTCTTGTTTTTATAGAAGAGTCTTGATCTTGCACATTGGGTCTTAGTTATTGTCTTGTTTTTGTAGAAGTGTTTTGGTCTTGCAAAACTGATTTTGCTCATCACTAGCATATACAGATCCAAAGAAAAGTCTTAATTAACAATTATCTGGGGAAACATTTTTCCCTTTATTATTTTCCAATACACTTACAATCAAAGTGATGCAAACAATCAAAGTCAACGATGGTACACCAACGATTGTTATTAGTTGGAAATAGAAAATTTGTCGTACAATTGCAACTGTTTATCATAGCCTGTTGTCTGCATTGCGAAATGCAATTTGATCGAAGGTATATTGTGCTGTGTAATGTTTGGTATTGGGAGCCAATTGTAATGTCTTCCTATAAGGTAATATAAAATAAATATATATATATATATATCTGAGATTAGGGAGTTTTATACTTAGGTATATAAAAAAAAACTAGAAGTCGAAAATTGTTGGACCTAAACTAAAATGATTCTTCATGCAGGAAATGTTCCAAATAATAGTGATTCAAAATGGACAAATTTCCTTCCAAATTTTGAACTTTATTCCACAAGTTATTTATTTAAGGTCTTATCCTTTTAATTAAAGTTTCTAATATTTACAAACATTTCGTGCTCATTCTTGATAGCCAGATTACCAGAACAGAATTTTAAAAAAATTGAAAACCGGAACACCCAATAATTCTGTGTTTAGGTTTAGTGAAGTTAATTTTTAAAAAATTGGGAAGGTAGAAGAAATGGTAGAAGATTTTGTCCATTTTCAGCATGTGAATTAAAATTTTAACTAAACCAAACTCCCTCCCTACAGATATGGCGCAGACATGGCTAGAAAATGTGGTGGGTGTGTTCCCTCGTATGCCAAACCACCTAGTCCCATCCATGATTTTCTGCTCGCCTCACATTCCTCGTTAGCCCGTACGTTTTCACGTATGTTTCGAACGTCTGAAACTACTTTGACCCTGTAGCTTCCAAAACAGTGAAACAGTATTTTCTGGACGCCTCATCACCGATCCATAATGTTCAATTCAATCGGTTCATCACTGAGAAGTTGGCACAGTGTTGTTTGGAGAGCAGAGTACAAATACTTCCTCAGAGAAAATTGTAATTCTCTACCGTCTTCTTTCGAGAAAAAAAACCCGCCTAGGCGTTGTATACAAATTTGTTGTTTCTTTTTAATACAGTAACACAGCGCCTAGATAGAGGAGAGAAGATCAGTAGTTGCTACAAATACTAGAGTTTTATAAAAGTGTTTGGTTTTTAGGAGAACATGTGGAGACATTTTGCCCATAGAAAATACTAGAACAAAACCAATGTGGCTCAATGTCCCTAAATATCGCTCATTAAATGAAACAGAGTCATATCTCCAAAAAAAACTCATGTCGAGAAAAACACAATTTAAAATTTAAACTATTCCCTGTTACTGTCACTCGAGTATGAATTTCAGAACAAAAGAGAGAGAGACAGAAGAACGACTCTAATAGGTACTCTTCCTGCTGGCGAGTTATTAAACATTAAAGTAACAGATATGATGGAATCCAGCGGTATAGATAACTTGGAATTGGGTAACATTAAAGTTAGATAATAAAATCGACTATTTATAGATAAAACACAAAATGTCACAATCAAAATATTACTCTTTTAACTATAAATATCTAACTAAATAAAGTTACATTGTAAACATACCGGATATAGGCAATCTCTTTCCTCAGGTGCTAATTCCTTTACATCATCTGTTGTGTATGAATATGTTGGTTTAATTACAATCGACGCTATAGTGCCACTGGGTACAAAATATGCAGAATTTGGCCACTGTTGCGGATGATGAACAGTCACCTGAGGAATTTAAATTCATATACCTGAATTGATTGAATAAATTAAATGGATAATTGTACGAAATGGGCAACAAGAGTATAAATTAACATAATTTCTTATGGGCATTTTTACGAATACTTTTTGGATGCCCAGTGTTTGTGACTGTAATAAATTAAAGTACAAAACAAAACAAACAAAATGTGACAGAAAATTACAACCCCTGTAATAAATGCCATTTTTTTTTTTTTTTTTTTGGAAATTTATTACCATTATTCCAGATATATTTTGTGATTCAGAAAGCCTTTGATTTCCATCAATTTTAACATTCACTTTTAAACCACTCCAATCACCATAGTTAGACGTACGCCATGGATAGTCAGTTTCATTAATCTGACGGCAAAAAGAAAAAAAAAACCGTTTTTATTGGGTAATTAATTTAAAGCATTGAAATAAATTACTAAGCGAAATTTGCCAACATGATTAGTAACCGAATTGAATGCATAGCAAATTCCATATTCGCTTTTCTGCTCGGCAAATATCATGCAACAGTTGTAAAATTTATTACGCCACCAACATTTTTCCACAAATAACTCCTCACATCGATGGGTAATCTGTTTTAGTTAATTTACTTCATTATTGCTATACAGAAAATAAAATATTTTAAAGTCGACTAAATTAGTAACGAAACCTGTTGGTATAGTGATGAAATGTCAATATGTCTCAAGTCGTCTAATGGAATTTTATGAAATTCCCGAAATTCATCAAATGAACCAAATTCAAGAGTATTCAAATGATATATGAATTGTCGAAGTTTAGCTTTCGATGATTCGTTGCCATTGGGAAGAAAGCTGATTAAAAAAAAAATAATAATTTTATTAATATTAGGACCACCCTCTCCCTACATTACTAATAAATTAGCATTTACTGATTTATTGCATCATCTACTCGTTTCGAATTAACTCGATTAAAGTTGCAAATTGTAATAGCTGGATAGGAAATTTCGTAAATTGGATAGAAAGTACTTTCGACTACCGTTGCTTTTCTATTTGTTGTAAATCGATGATGCAGTAAATATGAAAAATATAAGATAAATAGAGATCCGGTTATTACTAGGGCAGTCCAAACAAATCTGAAAGAAAGAATATTTAAATGCACAACTTTTAAACGTAATTGACGGAGAACGAATAATAATCGATGCAATAGTGATTTACAGGCAAAAAAATGGTGATTGTGGTTTTGGTACAGGGCCGGTTCTAGATATTTGGCCGTCTCTATCCAGTAAATAAAATAGAAAAATAAAAATCAATTAAATAATAACCAGTAAATAAGGAATAATTGGCTATGACTCGTATGAGTATACTGAAACCTCCATTTGCGTCGTTTTCGATATTGCGTCGATTATTTTGCTGATTTTGGTGGAACGCATTAAAAGAATTCCTATAGAAATCCTATGTAAGAGATGTGATTAACATCATAGGGGTATAAAAATGAAAATTGAAAAATTACACTGAAACTGGAAAACTTAAAATATTTTAAAAATACTTTAAGATTTTGTGGTCTGCAGTGAAATATTAATATGCCTTAACCTTATATGATAAAACTACAAAACTTAAGAAATATAATTTAAGTTTTCAAGTAATGCAGTACAAAAGCATGACATAGTCGTTAGAATAAAAACAGTGAATAGATTTTGGTCGTTCCCTTATTTTAACCGCCCGTGTGCGGTGCACACCTTGCACATATGGCAGAACCGGTACTGGTTTTGGATACTACAAAGTTATGTAGCACGTAGACCATATAGGATGGAAGCATTATTTCGTGTAGTTTATCACGGTCGAAATGAAATGGCTTTAGTAAATGGCCAGCCACATTTGGGACTTTTTTTTACGTGGGATGTACGTACGATGTGGCACTATTTAAAATATGGCGCTTGACACCACTGAATTAAAACTACGTTCCTAATTAATTGCATGTCAATTACCTACTGTATTAAAAGAAACGTGGTTTTTTTTAGTGAAACCCTTCAATTACACTTATTAACTCTAAATACTGTAGTTATTGTCTATCTTTTTTTTTTAATGGTTGAGAAATCGTCAGCTGAGTTCTATATTAATGTTAAATGTGTAAGTTTCCTGTTTTTATTGCTTACACATTTAGAAATTATATCTTGAATTAGGACTGAAGAAGTTTGAAATATAAATTACACAATTTATGTATAGTTTCTGAGATGGTTTTCATAAAACTATGAATACTGTTTAAGTAAGGAAATAATGCATATGCGTACAGGATGTTTTAATTTAGGAAGTAAGTAATATTCAATAGGACTAAAGCTCATAATTACTGGTGACTGGAACTGTAAAAATATGCTTTTCCATACAAAATCAACAATAACAATTTAAAATTATAACGAGGGGCCGCTGAAAATGTTTGACACTAGAAATGTGTTGGACGACCCCTCCCCCATTGAAATTCTTACTTTAATCCGCCTAACTTCATTAATTGTTTTAATATTATAACTAAGATAATCTTACTTTAAGTAAAATTTTATTTCCAATCTTTCTTGTCTTATAAATTATTTTCGATTTTCTAACAAAATATCGAAAAAATCATCAAAATATGCAATTCAAAACTGGGTATTCTGCAAGAGAATTTCTCTATAGATAATTAAGCTTGCAGAATACCCAGTTTGAAGTTGCACATTTTGATGATTTTTTCAATATTTTGTTAGAAAACCGGAAAAAAATTATATGGCAAAAAAGATTGAAAATAAAATTTTCCTCGCAACAAGATTATTGTTATGAAAATATTTCAATAATTAAAGAAGGTATACTGATTAATGTAGGAATTTCAGGGGAATTTCATAGGCAAAAATAAAACCCACGCTACGTTACTGCCTCCCCCTCGCTCCTCATGGGTCCCGTAAACTAACATTCATCCATAATTGGTATAAGTATACTGAACATAATCTACTTGGAAATTCCATTTACATACAAGGTTCCACTATATATTTATAAAGTTATCTATTATTTTCTAAAAATATAAATTAAATTTTCTTATAATAAATGATTACTTTATTATCACCCACTTACAACTTTGTGACCGTCGTTTTAAACGGTTTCTTCGAATTTTGCAATCATTTTTGTAACACCAGCCCGAGACATACATACATATTTCGTTAATAGTTCTAATATTTTGAAGACAATTTCTGGGTAAAAACTAAAAAGTGAAAAGTGATAATACAACCAGTGAGTAATAAAAATTAATAAATTAATAAATTATGGGAATTTTGAGTTGAATTTATTCAGTTTTTTTTTTCATTCTTATTAATTAGTGAAGTGGAAAAGATTATTCTTGATTAACTCCAGATATGCGTCTGTTATTAATTAATCAAAGATAATTAATTGATTTGGAAGTTATGAGACTTCTTTCTATCATCATAATAAAAAGGGATTTTTTTCTAAGCTCTAAACAAGTTTTGTAGATAGGAATTTAAATAAAGTAACCAATACCCAGCGAGCGAAAATATTTTTATTTATATTCTGCACTTTAACAGAAGTTAGTTAGTTTAGTTAGTGTAAGAGAGCGCGGGCGCTCTAGAGGACCCGAAATTTCTTACGCCTCTATAGATGAACCCATTAGACGTGTCTCTTTATACATTTATCTTAATTGACATGACAAGCTCTTTTTTGTAGAACAAAGCAGCAATTGAGGTGTTCTTTTTAAAGAAACCTTACAAATAAACCTTACAAATGCTCGCAATTTCAATGCCATTTTTTAGACTGTTTTTAAGTGCAATCCAATTACCTGGCCTTAGATTCAAATCAAAATACCATAGAAAAACAGTTCATATTTCACCTGCAAACTCTCGCTCCAAAGGCACACACCCATTGCTCTGAGCCATTTGGTCGGTTTAACAGAAGTTAGGCTGTCTTCTGAAAGAACATTTTGTTAATTTATTTGTAAGTGCTCTGTCAATATGGGTAGAAGGGTGCTAGGTGGTCCTACTCTGCAACCAGTGCTCGTGCGAGATCTGTTCTGTGGACAGAAGACAGGTTTTGGTTATTATTCTTTTCTATTCTATTCAAGAATTTCTTTTTGTCTTCAATAACAACATTTTATAGAGTTACTATATCAATAATATCACACTACTAAAGATTTCCTGTCATTATCTATAATAGCATAGAAGGTAAGAGTTAAGTTGGCAGAACTTATACTTAAATGCTTAAAGACACTGATAACTTCAGCTACCCAAAATACATTCAAATTTATAAATTAAATATCAGTTTTAAATTGACCTTTGTCTAAAAATTCGTCATCAACAAAATTACAAACATGCAGTCATTATCTAATCAAATTATGTGATTTTAAAAAAGAGCAGATATCTGTAGAATGTAAACATAAACAAAAACATACATACTTCTTATTATCATCAATTTATTCGCATATGGTAATTTCTATATATAATGTAAAGTAAATATACCCCAATTCTGGGTGATCTTTATCATTATCCCGTCCCTTCATACACCCCAGGCCATTCTGCGGAAAGTCAATTACCACAGTTAAAACTTATCTCAAAGAATGGCTTATGCAAGAAGCACAAACAAATTGGGAAAACATTGAAGGATGCAGACACTCCAAAAAAATTCTTCCCTAACTACTCTATCAAATTGACGAATATAATTCTCAACTTGAAAAGAAACCAAATTCGCCTAGTGATAGGATTCCTCACTGGCCATTGCAGGCTAAATAAACATCTACACAGACTACGAATCACTAGAATCAGTACGAATCAGAGACTGCGGAACACATCCTATGTGAATGTGTAGCACTAGCCCGCAGCAGACTTCAATATCTAGGATCAATCTTTCCCTCACCGAGGGAAATCATATAGGATCAATACCATAATGGAAGGAGTGTAAACCAGAGGTATAGTACAATAGATCTTCAAAGATCGCAGTGCTTTGGGACTAAATGGACCAACCTCTCCCAAATCTAATCGAATCTATCATTATAAATAATTACATTTTCTTAAATATGAAAAAATGTTATAAAATAACAGCAAGTATTATAGCTAAGCTAAGCTCTGTAATTATGGCATTTTTCAAACACTACCGAAAGATTTAAGACAAGAATTAAAAATTTAATTCATAGAATAGAACATATGACAAAAACAATTACACTACAAATATCAAAATGGGAGAGTTAAAACTTAAAGTTGTAAGATAAATATGATTGTGATTTGTTACTTTTGTTCTATTCCAGATATGCTAAAATATTCTTCATTAGTTTTTCTATTCATATATTTTATATCATCAATACTATGCCAAGATCCAGAAGCTGGCGGAAACTTAGATATCTTTATTGATTCGACATTTAATCGAACAACAGATTCAAACGAAAATGTGCCCACTGAAATTATTAGCGGAGAAAATATTTCAAATGAAGGCTGCAGAAAAAAGCAAAAAAATAACGGTAACGGAGGAAAAATTTTTGTTGGAGATGGTAGAAAACGAAATTCAAAAAACGATCGAGAAGGAAGATTGTCTCATGCAGATGGCGGCGGACATGTACATACTATCGCTAGTGGTGTGATTCAAGGAGGTAGAGTCTTACCCAACACTGGCTCGCATCACATTCACAAACGTAAGTTAGGAACTTTTCCACATTTTTACTGTCTATTAATTGATATTTGAACATAGATACACACACACACAACCAACATTATCATTATGCCGATGGTATAAGTAGAGACCGGAAAAATAGTTACTAAAAAATCGAAAATAGACACTAAAAAGTGTCAAAATGGATACAAAATTAGTCGAAATAAAATATTTAAAAAAAGCAATATAGTAGTTAAAAATAAACCAAATTAAAAAATAAATATTACAAAAACTCTCATAAACAACAAATAAAAAATATTTTAAATAATATTAAAAAATAGATTTCACATTTTTATTACATAAGTTCCACCACCCCCCCCCCACTCCCCAATAAACTTATGCCAAGATTTACTCCAAAAAATTTTTCACATTATTGTGCTGCAATTAATGGCTACAATTCGTAGGAAAATATTACACCATATTTTCCTTATCTTCACTTTAAAAAATTAAAAAAAAATTATTTTGATGTAGGGGAGGGGGTGTGGTAGTGCCGAAATTTTAATAGAGTACATATTGTCATCGGCAATGAGTCTATGTGCCATGTTTCGGAAAATGTGAATAATACTGTGTCTTCCAACCAACAAGACTATAATTTTGATCGAAGCAAATGTTTTGCATCGGGATGCAAGATTTATTTGATAAGAAAGGTAAATATCAAGTTATTTTGAAAAAAAAAACGTGAATTGCCTATTGTGCCGAGAAGTAGATGTTTGGACGAGCAAAGGGAAACTAGACTAGGATCATATTTTGAATTACATTTGTGTCCGTTCGTAATCAAGATTCCGGCTAAAGCTAGAGAGTTGAAATTATTAAGTAGAGTAAAATCTCCATTGTTTTTTTTTTGAGCAAATCGTACAAGGTATAGGTAAGTTTTTATCTAATTTTGATATAAATTATTCATTTACTCGAAATATGTTTGCATATTTGCATATTTCATTCATAGACCAAAAAAATTCCACGACGATCCGTTCTAGCGCTGCAATCAATTATATTTAATTTATAGGATTTTTAGTCATTTACTCAGAATTTATTCGGATTTGAGTAAAATGAACATAACAAGAATTATAGAAAATAATAAAATTAAGATTTCACTAATGGATCAAAAAATTTCACGACCTACCTTTTCTAGCGTTTTTAATCATTTGTATTGATTTACTCAATATATGATATGATGTATGGAAAATATATGTAGATAAGGACAAAGTCGTAAATAATAATTAAATACTTATACGGATATATTATAATTGGCAAAGCCATTTATTTCTTCTTTAATTGATTTAATTTTAATTGATTGAACAGTTTTTTTATAACATATTGATAGAATTACTAGTACTACTTCTATTGTTATATCAATTGAATCAGAATTGAACACACTCATTTAGTATACATCAAATATTAAAAATATATCTAAGAGAGAAACGTCAAATTACTTTTATTTGTGAGAAAAATTTTAAATTTATTTTTCTTATTTCTAATTTAAAACAAAAGTATTAATATTAAAAATGTTGCCGGTGTCTCGGACTAATTATTGAGTGATAAAAGTGGTAAAAATGAACGTCTAGATGTTAGAAATTGTATTCGCTGCCGAAAAAAATGTAAGTAAATTATGTATTTAAGAAAAAAATGTGTTCCAATATTAATCATAAGTGTAGCCATATTGTTTTTGTCTCTTCAAATAAAGGTACCGTTATGGCAATTGTTATATTATAAAAAACCTTTACCACCAACACCAGTTGAAAGATATTTAACTAAATAAAAATAAAATGATTGTAAGATGATAGTATGAATATAAAATTTCCTTAAAAATGCAATTGACTGACCGATTGTCTTCATTCTATTAGTTTAATGAATCCACATAATTTTTAAACATAAAAACACTTTTTAAAATGTCTCATATGCTTTCAACGGAAAATAAATTTATTTTTTAACAATTATTTAATGAATAATTTTCAAAATAAATTACTAGTTTGTTATAATAATTGTAAAATTCATATCTGATTTAATTCTATCTATTTTTTTGCACATAAATAATTTATATGCTTATTTGTTAATGAAATAAAATTTTGCAATTACCTACCTTTCACTGAAATTAAGTTCATTATCGGAAATATATTTCAATCCGTGCACCGTTGACGATGAACAATAACGTTCCCACAGTGAAACATCCTGTTTACCAAATTCATTCATCGAACACCTTCTCCCATTCCCTTGTTTTTCCTTCTTACACAACATCCCATCATTATTAACTATTATTTTCATTTTACCGTCATCGCCTTTTCTGTGTTTGGGGTGTTTCTTCAAATGGAATGCAAAGTCCGACGGATAAATCATGATTTATATGCCGTAATTATCCGTGTATAAAATAAATAGATTAAATAGTATTATTGTGTAATGCTTAGATTGGGGAGAGTGCCGACAATGTGATGAAAAATATATTTTAATTAAATTATTTTGCCGTCCACCCCCCGTACACTCCTCAAATCACTTCTGTCTTGATTTTTAACAGACGTTTAGAGTTGGCTTATACACTTGGGACTAACAATATTTATAGAATTATAAATATAATAACATCATGAACTTACAACATGAATATATATACATATATACATATATATATTACATGTATAGGGAGAGTCAATCAAGGAATAGCTAAAATCTTGAGTTGGAGGTGTATAAATATATCTTGTTTTCCAACAAATTATTTCGTATGAGACACATTTTGAGGGATATACAATGTTTCAATGTGAATAATAAATGTGACAGAAATGATAAATTAGAAGATAGCATGAGCAGTTTTTCACATCATATATGTA
>JANSTT010013442.1:0-70398 GCA_026745375.1 Platyura marginata | reverse complement strand
AATACTTCATTCCGTCTTAGCTGATCTTGAAATTTTTGGCTTTTTATAAGTAATAAAGCAGGTGCTGATCTGTGTCCTTACTTGTGCTAATAAAACTCAGTCAGTTCTTCTATAAAAAAATAACCCCGAAAAACCTGTTAAAGAGAAAGAGCGTAAAGAATGTGCGCTTTCTGTTTTGCCGACGTAATCAATTACCAGCGACATGCTTAGTTACAATACATCATAAACACGTAAAGGTGGCTTCAGTAGAGTCATCGTCCTATAATCGCTTGCTCTTCCATAGCTATTAATTTGTCAAAAGTTCATTCATCAGTTCGACAGTGGAAAATTTCATTAAATGCCCTTAAAGAACATTGTGGAGTTTCTCCGTAGGGATCTGCAATTCATTTTTAACCAATTTTCATTTCAGATTCTGGTGTCTCTAAACGAAATAAAGAATGGATAGAACGCCTCCAATACCACAGCCACGACGTCATGCCATTCCAACCGAACCTAGTAAAATTGCCTACGAAAATGTCAGAATAGACCTGATCAACAAAAATATCGACATTAACGATGATAATTTACAATCCAATCGCAAATCAAAGATACAAAATAACAAAGCATTTCTCGTTTCTGCAACGCCCAGCAATGAAGACTATAAAAATGTTATTACCGAAATGAACAATTTAAATACAGACAAAAATAAAAATATTGCCAACAAACATATTCCGGAAACGAGTAAATTAAACAATTTTAATGAAACGGCAAATAGACCTGTACCAGCACCTCGACGCACTTGTGTCAAAACAAATGAGGATGTTTATTCAAATAGTGGCAATGAAAATACAATGCAGCCAAATGTTTCAATTCCACATAGTTCAGGTGCTATAAATAAAATACCGAATGTTGTCAGAAAGGCACCGGAGGCACCGCCCAAAGGAATATTAAAAGATACACTGTCACCACCGGAGATAAAAAAATTCACAGCACCAATTACGACTGTAGACGATTTTGATAGTTCGCATCTATTCGGTCAAGATATTCAGAAATCAAAATCAAATTCGTCGCTGAATTCGTCTACCAGTGGACATTCAAGTGCAGAACATTCAACCAAGTATAATACTACGTCACCTTCGTAAGTAATATTAATTAGTTCTAATTCAAATTAACTATACCAATCCCTAGAGAGGAATAAAGCCCAATTCAATATTATGTTAAATATGAGACGTGCCTTCCTTATGGGATCTTCCTATATCTCTAAATGGTGCATATGTCGTTTACTCCTGCTCATATTGCCTCAGGCTATAAATAAAGTGATTAGAATAACTGCTCCACATCTTCTATGGTCATCTAATTCAGAAAAATGGATTAAACTGTTTCTTGGGGTTTGCGGCATAATTATGATTCTACTTCCGCTACTAATCTCGATATTAGTCTCATGATTGCAATAGCCATGTAGTGAGTGTGTAAGTTCCACTCATAACAATCAAACACGTCTGGCTTCATTTTTTTCATCGAATGAAGTACGCTTTCTACTAGTAGATTCTAGAACGTTATCTATAATTGTTGTTGGCTTTTCTAACTCATTTCTTAATTACGAATCAATATCACCACTATGTCAATATAGGCGAAATAAAGCATTGACTACCAGACTTTTAACTTTAAAAAAAAAAAACACCCAATTGTAGGCATCTTTTCCATAGTGGAAGTGAAATTTAACTTTATCTCGCTTAACGATGATTTATTTATTGCAGTCTTCTTCTCAAATCACTAAGTGCAACATCGAAATTACTGACCGAATCAATATCGGAACGTGTGAATGTTAAAACCAAAGATGCTCGACACAAAATTGACAAAATTCACAAAACATCTCGTGACAAAATCAACGAAACAACCAAATCGGCTACAGTGAAATTGAAAAATGTCCGAAAAAGTCTATACAAAATTGGCGATAATCTGTCGCTGGGTCGAAATGAACGAAAAGTAGCCGAATTCGATATTGAACGGCCACAAACGGTTCCACCAAACGATGAAATATTCCAATCGATTTCATTTTACAGTCCATTGAATAGTAAATCGAACAATTGCGAAAATCTTAATGTTGCCGAATCTTCATATGAAATTCCTAGAAAATCTAGATCATATTCAAGTGACATGAGTGCCGAACGTAAACTATCGCTATCGCCATTGGACAATTCGGATTCAGATAGTTCAGCCAGTTGCAGTGCATTTCCGAGAAATACGAATTTAACGCAGAGTATGTTCAGTAATGTTGAAAATGCACAGAATCCACTGTCTTCTGTTAAAACAAAAACAAAAAGTGGCAATCATTTGGACAGTAAACTTGATTCAATTGATCGAATAAAAGAACAAGAATTAGTTGATTCAAGCCCATCAAACTCATCGGTGGAAGGTGTTCCATGTCCCAATTATCCACCACCTATACACAATGAGACGATGTATGGTAAATTAAATCCATCGAAATATTCGAGTAGCACCGAAAGTGATAGTCCGATTCGTCCACCAGTACGGCATAAACGTCGAAAAGACTATGAACAAACACAAATTCGAGCAAAACCTTCTCCAATTGAAAGCCACTCAAATCGTGCTACAGTTGATTCAAACGAATTTAAAACAACATCACCAGAAACCAGATATCCAAACGTTTTTTCTCGTGATATATCAGCCGAGTACAGTGATGCAGTCCAAATGGAAGAGAAAAATATTCCAAATACATCTCGTAGTGAATCTTGGAATTTCTATGATATCAATAATGATGATGAAGGGGGTAGAAGTTCGCCAGAACCAATATATGCAAATGAAACAACCAACAACAACAAGCGAGAGGAACCACTTTACGGAATGCTCTACAATATGGAATCACCAGAAGGTACATTGCTGACACCGCTAAATGTTGCGAAAAATCGATCGGCCAAAGTATCGGAAATGGCAAGTACTTCATCAACGGACATTCTAAAAGAATTTGATCCACTTGTTCGGACAACCCTTGATCAAATTTTCGCAAACAAGAGTAACGAATTGATTTTGCTGGAAAATCTCTTAGGTGAAGAAACCTATGGCCATGTAACCGAAGATAATCATTCGGAACATAATAGTTCTGAGGTTAGCGATGATGAAGACTCTTCTATCGATGATAGCATACCATCGCCACCACAGCGGCTTGATTCACTGCAAGAGAGTTCTTCAGCCGGTCCAATAACCGTGTCGAAAATTAATCCAAACGATGAAGAACGAAAAAGTGTCATCATTCATCAAAATATGAGTTTGCGTTCAGACAGTATGGAAAATATTCTCGATGAAGAAGCAGCTATTGCTCCTTACTTAGCACACCATGACGAGGATCCAGTGCCAACAATTGCAGACGATTTGAGTCGTCCGATGCCGTCAAGATCAAATTGGTTTATTGATGGTAATGTCAGTGGATCAACTGATAAATTTATTAAGAATCAAATTATCAATCCAATTAACAACAAACGAGACGATAAACCGGCCGATAAGGTTGTCAAAAATGTCATTAAAAAACCCAAAGAAGAAAAGCCACATTATGATCCACCATCCTATAGTGAAGCAATTGGAGAACACTTAACGGATGAGAAACCTTCATCTAAAACATCAATGAAAACAATGTTCTCGAATGTATTGAATAAAATGGAGGGAATTAATTTGGGTATCAAACGAAAATCTAGTTTTAAAGGTTCAACAAAATCGGACGTTAAAGTAATAATCGAAATGATACCAAAACCACCACTCACCAATCAATTCACATTACACGAAGGTATTTTGGTGAGACTTCCATCGGGTGTCGTTGATGACATACTTAAAGAGCAACAATTTCGTAAGGCATATCTGCGTGATAAAAAATTTCAAACATACTTCGATAGAGATGTGAAAACACCAAAAGAAAATATTCTATTGGAACATATCACCACCATTCAATGTGTCAGCAATCATAAATTCAGCAATAATTGCATAGAAATGCATTGCTTTGAAATAACTACAGCCATTCCAAAATGTCCGTCGAATATGTCAAATCCAAATATGGTGATGTCAAGTAATAATTCGGGAAATTCAAGCTTTCAAAGAATATGCCATTTGTATGGTGTGACGAAAGAGTCGGAAAGAAATATTTGGATGCAAAAAATGCTGGATAGTTTGACAGATGTATTTCCGGCTGCATTTTCTTGTAAATTTTATCGAGCCGGCTGGTGCTATCTTAAGGTAGGATTCATCTTTTTTCATTGCCAGTTGGATGCGACATTTTATGATTTTGTAATTAAATTTAGAATTCCATAACATCTCAATGGTCTGGTTCGTGGATATTGCTGCAAAAACAGAAACGAAAACTACTTTCCTATAGTTATGCTGATTTGAATTTGGAATGTTTGGATTTGAAAAAAGCCAGATGTTTGGTACTTAAGGAACGTGATGATTCCATTAAAAATTTACATGTTGAGCCGGGTCCAATTTTGATGATCGATTGTCCACCATATTCCTTGTATATGATTATGAGTTCGCCGAGAGAGACTAAGGTAAGATAATTTATGGACAGATTTTATTTTATTTTTGGCAATCATTTCTTGGAAATCGTTAGATAAGATTCTCCCCGTTAATAGTACTTTATTAGATAGTTGGGATTTATCACATTCCACAGCCACCGTATCAATCAAGATTAAATTTTCTATAAAAATATTGTTGTCGAAGGTGGTGGTAAGAAAAGCTCTGGTACTGTTGCAGATGTTTAGCAAAAGATATTCGAACTAAGAAATTGCTTTTATTCTGGACGCCATCTTCGATTACGTTGCCATTTTTATATTGTTTATTACAAAACCACTTCTTCTGACCATAACCACTTGGTTTTCTAGATATGGCGACATATAATTAAGGAAGTAGCACATAACAATGGATCATCATTAAAAGAGCAACAACTAACAAAGGATAATGTACCAGTTCTTGTTGATAAATGTATTAATTTTATCTATGCGCATGGTTCAATGTCTGAGGGAATTTATCGAAAATCTGGTTCCGAAAATTCTATACAGAAACTGTTGACATTATTTCGGACCGATGCGTTCAGTGTTCAAATTACCCGATCCGAATATAATGAAAATGATGTGGCGAATGCATTAAAAAGATTTATGAGAGATTTACCGGATCGATTTCTTGGTAAATATTCGGCAAGTTTTATCAGTGTTACAGGTTTGTTTGAGCTTTTTTTATTTTCTTTTTCCCGTTTTTCTTTATTTATTATCATCATCAGAAATGAAAACTAAAACGGAAAAAATTGCTACATACAAAGAATTGCTGAGTCGCTTACCATCAATCGAATATCATACATTGAAGAAATTAATTGGTCACTTGAATTTCATTCAATCGCAAAAGTCTAGAAACAAAATGGGTGTCGATAATTTGGCGATAATTTGGGGGCCAACTTTATTACAAGACAAAGTACGTATTTGATTTTGAGTAATTTTTGTTTTCATTTAGGTTTTTGTGTAACTTAAAGTAACATTTTTTTTATCTGGAGTTAAATTCTGATCGTAAACGTCGTCACATATCGAAAAGTCTAGCCTATCTTCCTTATTATGTTGCAGTTCAGCTAGACAATGTCAATATTATTAATAAATCGCCTATATTAAATTATTTTCCATATTTTAGCAATCCGAATTGCAATATTCTCAAAAAGAAGCCGACGTCGTCATCGATTTAATAACATTGTACAAAAATCTCTATCAGCTGACTACCGATGAAGTGGCAAAGGAACAAATCATGTTGACGGTACTAAAAAAATATCATGCGGCCGCCGAAAATTTGTCCGATTCCGTAAAACAGTCAGGTGACCTTAAAGTATGGATAACTATCGATCCTAATCCAGAAAATGATACGGAGGTAGATACATAATTTTTTTTTCACAATAATTAGTCATTTTATTAATTTTATTCGTTAATTTAAAAAGGAAAAACAACAAATAAACGTCACACTAACACCAACAAAAACCGTTTACGATGTATGCAAAGAGTTAGCACCAAAAATGAAAAAAGAACCATTCACCCTAACATTAAGCGAAATAATATTAAGCGGTGATTTACAGCGTCCCCTTCATTATTCCGAAAAAGTTTTCGACATTGTTTTAAAATGGTCCTATTGGCCAGAATTGGATAGAAAAAATAATTTCTTGCAACTAAGGCCGATGAAATTTCTCAAAGAAGTTGAACGAGCCCTAAAGAATCTTCCGATTGTTTCACCAAATAAAGAATTAAAATTTGCCGATTCCCGTACAAAATCATTTAAATCGTACACGTTGGAATTGGCGAACGGACGCATTACTGTTATGAAAAAGGAGAAAAATTCAATAGCAAAAATCAAAGACATTGATCTTAAGAAAGCTACCGCTTATATTGGCTGTGAAAAGAAACGAGACTTTCAATCACGTTGGGCTATTACATTAATCGATGGTGATGTTAATAAAAATATTTTGAGGTTAGTCACATTTTTGAATCTAATTGAATATGGACTTTAATTGTTTTTTTTTCTTCTCCTTTTGTTGTTGTTGTAGAACAAGAGAATCACCATATATTGGTCATGTTATTGCTGGCACCAATTCAAACGATTCCATTGTGTGGTATTCAAGTATTTTGCACAGTTTGTATGGAGACGATATTATGCCTAATCCGGAAATTGTACTACAATAGATGATGACAATTTGGCAGACGCGTGAGTTTTTTTTTAGTTTTTTTTAGTTTCTTTTTTGTTGTTTGTTTAGTAGGTATTTAGATTAGTAGATTAATTAGATAATTTTTTTTAATTGGTATTCTCCCATTATGCCGCATAAACTGACAATAAGCAAAGTGATGCTAAAACTTAAATATTATTTCTATAGCCACTTAGCAGATCAAATGTGTTTTTAATGAACAAGTTCGAGTTAAATTGAACCCCTCTCTTGTGCATTTATTTATATACGGCGTCAATGACAAATTTCTTTAAACTTGTAACTTCTAATTATCTATGTTTAAAATGATGATATGATAACCGATTTAAGCTTTGTAATGTTGTTTTTGGCGATTCTCTTATGAAATTATTCATAGTATTTGTGATGTTACAGTGGCGGTTCATCTATGTTCAGGTGCCACATTAATGGTGCCTCGAAATTGACAATCATTTTCAAACAGATTGTAATATTATTACAATTGTATCCTCTACTTAACTCAATACCGATCTGCATTAAATACAAAACAGTGCCGAAAAAAGTGGCAATAATGATTTTTCTCAGGACTTGTTTTTTCCGAAATATATTCTGAAAAATAAGTCGCCGACAAAAAAAGTAATAGTCGCTTACTGATTATATTAAAACCCGCCAAAATCTACTTTCACTTCCCATAATCATAGGACTATTTTCAAAAAAAAAAAAAATATTTATTTTTATAATAGAAAATGAGAAAAAACTTGGGGGTTTGCGAAAATCGAGAGCATTTTTTTGGCGGTTTTTTTAAAACTGACACAATTTTGAACTTTATTAATATTAAATATATGATTTTGAAAATTTTTATTTTTATATTATTTTAAATTTGCAGCATTTTTTGTCAAGTAAATTTTAAATTTGCACTTGGAATTAAATTCTGAGAAAAGTGAGTAGGTTTTTGAACATTTTTTTGGTTAACCCTTTCACGTTCAAAATATATGGATCTTAAAGGAGTAACTTTTTCTAAAAAATGTATTTGCCAAAAAATACTGACAATTTAAAATAATATAAAAATACAAATTTTCAAAATTGTGTTACTTTAAAGAAAAAAAAGGTCAAGATATTCGTCAAAACTCCCAATTTTTTTTTTTTTTCATTTTCTTCTATCAAAATGACTTAAGTTTTTTTTTTTTTAAATAGTCCCTCGATAATGGGAGCAATAATTCTCAAAAGTCGCCACTGCGTCATAGTTTACTTGAAGAGATTTAAAAAGTCTTGCATTTTTATTGGTTAAAAGCCCAATAGCTGTCAACTAAAATAGTTAATTTTCTTTTCTATTAACTAATCGCGATATTTTTTTCATTTTTTTAATGGAGTAAATTTTTTAATTTTTAGTATTATATATTTAGTAATTTTGTAATCGAATTGTAAATACAATAATGGCAAAATGTATATAAATAAATATTATTGAGCATTTTTTATACAAGAAATACTAACAAACAAACATTTATGTATACACATTTTTTAGATAATTTATATTTACAAAATTATTTAAAGTGCCTAAATATTTTTAACATTTTTATATAAATATTTTTTATTAAATAATAAATTCAAACAAATGGAGCTTTTATAATTATCGTTGATCGGGAATCTATCTTTGGTAGTAACGGTTCGTAAATACAACCAACGATTTGTATCCAAACATCAAAAGAAAAGTTAGAAATACTGGATAACAGCGAATTTATTATTTTAGTAATGAAACCCTTTCAATAGGGCTGTCACATTTTTTCTACTTTTTTTTGCAATGATGACAATTCGAAAACTCTATAGATATTTTTAAATTACCTTAGGACTTTCATTACATTATTATTTTGATTGATTGTGGGGGTATAGCAATATAGAATTATCAAAAAAAAAAAAAAATTGGTTTCACGACAATTCCCCGAAAACGACAATTCCTCGAAAAAAACATAATTTTCCGACGCCGCCTTGGATAAGGTTATTCACGGTGAATTTTGAACTCAATCGAGCCCGGCAATCGTTACAAAAATATATTGGGTTTTAGGGGAATTGTCGTTTTTGGTTTCAGTTGTCGTGCTACAAAAAAAAAAACCAGAATCTTACAAAAATAGAGCATTTATTTACAAAAATTGTACAAAATCTGATTTAAAAAATATATTTGTTTTTCAAATATATACACAAAAAAAAACGACAAAATTATTACACTAAAGTCGAGTTCTCACCGATGAATACGATGCCTTTCGTTTTGTTTTCCGACGAAAACAAATTAACAACAAATATGTTAACGAAAATACAAAACCCAATGAATTTAATACTGTGGATGCCAATAAAATATACTTCCATGCTCCAGTTACTTCGCTGCATCTGAGATCTCTGTTAAAAATTGTTACAAAATTTTAACGAAAAAAAAAACAAAAAAAAAAAAACTTAAAAAATTTGCCAAAAAATAAATAAACACAAACCTGTACTGAAATTCAATTCCTCCGGCCGATATTTCACCTTCATCTGCTGTTTTCAGTTCAAGATGTTCGGTGGTGTTTTTCGTACCAAACAAACATATACAGGCAGCATTTACGGTAAATATATTTGCTGGGATGCATGTTGTTGAAGATGAAGCAATATTACCCAAATGTATAGCAGCAAATATAAGTGCAGCGAATGAAAATAAAACTGCCACAACTGTTATTGTAATTGAATTTAATCGTATAAATGTAAAACAACGTTCGCGTAGTCTGTGTCGAGGTATTCGTTTGAATTCAATAAGTATCAGGCCCAGAATTCCGGATAGAACAAGCTGAAAATTAAATCGATAATTTGTTTTTTTTTTATATAGAAGAAAAGTTTCAGAAAAGTACCATCAGTCCACTCCAATAGGGATTATCTCTAGTTCTTGTATTGGGTGCCCAGAGCAAAATCCAAAGGGCCAAACAGGTTATAGAGATTCCGACGATAATTTGTAGTATAAGAAATATTTTTGCCAAACAAGGATATGTAATGTCCAGTGGATTCGGTCGTGTAGATCCTTTAAAAAATCGGAATAATTATATTAACGATACAAGAGGAGTCAATAATAAATGTTATCCGTCACAGATGAAAAGTCCGAGAAAAATTATACAAAAATATACATGCCATGCTTAGGAGCCCATCTTCCTTGCCGATCAAATTTGCTCGATTTTAGTCTAACCCTATTGATTGAATCATATAACTGTTGAGTTTTTACACATCAGTAGTTAGTTGTTCAATTCCAAGCCTATCAAATGTTTTTTTTTCTCTTCTAACATTTGAAAATCCTTTCCTGTACATGCAATATTTGTTTGAAATGATGAAATAAACCATCAGTTTTAAGGTGGCAGTGGAAACACCCGTCATCCGTTTAACGCCATACTTGATAATACCGCTTGTTTTTGATTGAATCGGGATCGAAGAACAGAATTGAAATTCAAACTAAACAAAATGTCGCAAGTCTCCAAACAATATTGATCCTTTTAGGTGGGGTTTTCGTGTAAAAATTTTTTTTGTATACTAAATTCTATTTTTCTATGACTTATTTTGATTTTCTAGGCATTTTTCCCAAATACATTTTTTGTCATCAACTTTTGGACATGAAAGGGTTAACTAAAACATTTTTTTAATAATTCGCATAGAATCAAATATTTCATTCAAGGTCCAATACTTTTCGTTTAAAATTTGATTTCGATAAAATTTTATAGCACACAAAATTAATTTATTTATTGTTAACCCTTTCACGTTAAATATATTTTTACTTAAAAAAAGATTTTATATAATTTCAATAAAAATACTTGAAATTCAAATATAAAATCTTAGAACTGACTATTTGACACCAACAAAATAGACAAGATCTACATAAAGAATTAATGTATTTATTATGAATGAGAAATTATGTGTGTGTTGGTGCATTTTCTTATACATTACGTTGGTATAGTCGTATAGTACCATACGTCATGTGTACATTCATAATCAAAATAATTTAATTCAGATTTGTAGCATTACTTAATCGAACAACTATAATTATTTTGATATATTGCAGACTATGAACCTAAACAAAATAACTCTGTGTTTACCATTTCTTTATAGCAGGTTTCTTAGATGTTTAAAAAAAAACATTCCAACATGTGTAAATTTGTTTTCATAAATATTCTAACAGAACATTTAGAAGTTAGTAGTATTGATTATTTCGCGATTATCGATTATTTATGAAAATCCACAGATTTTGGAATTAATTCAATTGCAGTTTTGGTGCGTATGCCAATCATCGTATCGTGTAATTTATTTTTAGAACCACCATATGTGACAAAAACATGACATCATGAGGGGTTTACACACCTGTTAAGCATATCTAAGGAAACATATTAGAATAAATTTTTTGTTATCCATTTTGGTCACCTTTTTGTCAAACATTTAATTCTTAATTCGTAACATAAAGGTCTGTCACAAATATCGAGAAATAATACTGTACAAAATTCAAAATTCAATACGTAGAATGTGACAAAATTGTAAATTTTTTTTATTATGACATTTTGTGGACATTGTGACATTTTGAGAAATCAAAATGTTCCTCATTTTTAAAATCATATGCCAAAAAAAATTAGATTCGTATTTTTGCTATTATGTACTAGGAATTTTTTATTTTTGCCGTTGTGTAGAGGGGTAGAGGAGACCTCCATAAAATCTATACGGGCATTTCTAACTTCATTATTGCTTCTGATGGATCAATATTATTTATGTGAAATCTATGCAGAATTGGAAACTAAAGTTCTTTTTGAATCACCCTCTGTATAAATGAATGCATTTCGTACTTGGGACACTATCAAACAAAATCCGATTTATCTAAAACAGTTTTTTACGCAATAACTTTTAATTCACAATTTTGGCCCCCTTCTAATATCTATAATTTTACGCTCGATTGTCATGTCATGGAATAAAAGGTCTTTTTAAGTAATAGGAATGAGTCGTCGAATATTTGGTCATGTTTTTTTTTTCTTTTCGGAAATGATAAATACAAAGTCAATGTGAAATATTGAAATGCTTACCTTCATAGTTTTTATTAACTACAATCATACGGCTATGTCGAAGACTATTTCTTGTTGGTTTGTGTCGTCCCATAATATCATTGCCCTTAATATTCTGCGGAACTGTTGTCGACATATAGACAGCCTACAATATAGAATTAATTTTTTTTTATTTATTTAAATTAAAATCAACGCTGAATTAAATTGTTTAGATTACGTGGACATAATTACTGTAAAAAAACAATTACTATCTATTTATCGTAATTCGTAAGTGATTAATTAAGTTTAATTATAGTTATTGTAAACAAATATAATAACAATTGAATTAATTAATAGTAATTCTCTTATATAATAATACGTCAATTTAATTCAGATATCTCTACTACAGATTAAATATCCTCTTATCTAGTTTTTATTTGTGAAAAACTAGCTTGCTTCGCTCGCGCATATTTTTAACTATAATTGTAAAAGTCGGTATTGGATTTTACATTTTAGTATTTAAAAAAAAAAACTCCCATCATTGGCCATTTATGTACTTCCACCCTTAATATTAAATTGGTGGCGTGTCTGTATTTATTTATTAAACATTTCGCGTATTATGATGGAGTTGTCTGTTGCATAATGCGCCTTGTCCGCGGAATAATTTTTTTTTTCTGAATATTTTATCGTGATTGTGCTTGTACTCCTTGTGGGAGTATCATACTCCTTGGAGAGCACTGATACTCCTCAAATATTCATACTATTGCAATCTGCAAATACACCTCAACGGAATTTTTTGAGAAAAATACTATTTTAGTACAAAAATTGTGTTTTTTAAACAATCTGAACCAATATCTGTGGAAAGAAAGGTCGCCCAAAGCAAAGTCCAAATACCTACAACTACAACAAGCCCAGTTACTCTACGTATGATAGTTTTTAGAAATTATGATCTCTTGGATGTTGCAGATGGACATCCGTCCTCCTATACAATTTATTTTATAGAAATAGTCAGTTTTTTGTATGGCGCTATAGTAACTCTATCATAATAATTAAATTGTGTAGTGAAATTATGTTTAATGATTTGTGATGCTGCTTATCTGCATTTATACGTAAGAAGGTAGGTATATCTATCTGTATCAGATTATATGCACATTATAATTTAGATTTTTTCAACTATAGTTAAGGAAAACTAGATACATAGTTATTTAATTTTATGTTTTTTATGTGAGTAAATTTGCTTGATATGTACAGAAAATAATCACTAACTACTTATACGATATATACTTACATATATGTATTATTGTATTGTGCATGCAATCTGTATGTACTTAGGTATTAAAATTATGCAATTCAAGTAAAAGTATTCTAACTCAATTTAGAATTAGCATATAGAAGATCACTAAACCTTAATTAAATTTAACCCTAATCCTACCAAGGTGTGTTTTTGAGACACATTTTATTTTAAAAACTCTCTTACATATTTAATACGTATATTACCGATCAGAGGCTTTATGTATTTTATCATTTGACATTTTACACAACAACAACAAAGTTAAAATTAAATTTTTAACTTTTTATCTATATTTAAATTTATTTAAAATAATAATTATTGGCACAACCTGCCAATGTAAAAATAGTCTGGTTGGATAAGGGTTAAATAACTCCATTATTAAATTTTTAGTAATTTTGGTTTCGCATCGGTATGCATGATCAGGAGAAGAAAGAAAGGGAAGCGTAGGTGGGTAAATATATTTTCGTTGATTTTTTAAAAGCATTTAATTGACAGCCTTTTTTTAATATGAAAATAAAAACGGCTAAAACTTTAAACTAGTTTAACAGTCAAACAATTAAAAGTTTTACCCGGAAAATTGTGTTTTTCGAGTTATCATAGTTTATAACCAACCACTTCTTTAAAATTAAGAAAGTTCAAAATGGACGATGAGATCAATAATTCTCACGAGCCGCCACTGATTACTAACATAAACTTACAACAAATTGATTATAAATTAATTATTAAAGGCATGCTTTATTGCATTAGAGTGCAATTGATTTGTAAATCATGTGCACAGTAAAATAAAAAATGCCCATCATGATCACAAACATTATAAATGACGATAAATTTTGACAATTTTCGACATTCTTTTTATAAATTATGTAAGTGGAATAGATTTGATCTTAACGAAGCAAATAAATGAGAATTCTAATTGGTTAGCTATCAAATTTCTATTAGATTCAAGCCAATACAAAATAGCAATCGCATACATAGACAAAGCATAATTAGTTAATACCGAAACGTAAGATTTTATTATTAAGTAACTTGTGAAAGTGTACAATATCCACATGTACTCGTACGTACATACTTTGTAAACAAGGTAAATACACCAACATTAATATATAATCGCAGTAATAAAATTGTTTTAATGATGCACATAAAAAACATATTTTATCAATTAATTTTTTCAAACAACATTAAATTTATAACTTTTGCCAAAGATTATTCTTTAAGATTGAAAAACAAGTAAATCATGTGCTAGCGATATGGTTATGGGCGAATTTTTCATTTTTAAACAGCAAATCAATTAAATGAAACACAAAAATAAATAAACATGGACATTTGGTATTTAATAGACAGTGGCGCACGTATACCAAATATCTCTCAAATATATGTGCAGGTATTGTGCGAAAATTTCATTTTATTTTTTGCATCATTTAATTTGTGTTTTTTACAATTTTCCAAAAAAAAAACAATTTTTGCTTGTTTCGCTCGTAATTTTCCAAATTAATTTGTTATTAGTAAGCGAATTCGTACAAATTAATTGTGCGCATTAACATTAGGCAATCGATTGAAGTCTTTTTAATTTTTTCGAATAAAAAATAAGAAACAAATTTTGCTCACTTCTCTTGCAATAAACTTGTTGTTGAAATAAAGTCTAAAATGACAAATAAATGAAAAAGTTTGAAATTAATTTTCATATAAAAGAAGGAGAAAAACATTTTGCTCACTTCTCTTGCGTAAATTTGCTGTTAAAAATAAATTAAAAAATTAGAAATGAATTTTCATAAAAAAAATATAGGAGAAAAACATTTTGCTTACTTCGCAATCATATAGAACCTAAACTTTTAAATTTATTGCCCTCTCAAAAATTTCACTCAGCCGAACATCTTAATGATTCTTAAATGTAACAAAAAAAAAATTGCTGCTAAATTTTGGAAGAAATTCTTTTAAGTAGAATATATTTTCGAATTTCACAGTTGATTATTTAAAACAAATAGGAAATTCCATTAACCTTTTCCAACTGTTCTACCCCGATTCTTTATTGGTCGACAACTAATTCTTCTTTCTGGTGAATTTTATAGAAAGACATGTGTTACTATGGTCACCGCATAAGTGGACGATTCAGTTCCATTTACAACATCTGACAATTGTACTTATAATCTCTCAACTTATCGTTTAGGTTTAGGTATTAATTATGACTGGCCATCGTACACTGTTAAATTAGTCTTATTGACACGCAGTGAATCTCTATCTTCCAGGTGTTGCGCCCATTTTAATATAAAAATGAAAGGACATTTGACTTAAATATCAGTATTAGTTAAACATTCCTTGCCTTACAATAATAATTAAGTTCAATGCGTAACGACATACAATTACTAATTAAACAAATTTAATTTCATATAAATACGATTTTAATGCAAATTTGTTATGCACAATTAAAATTGTAAATTTACCTGAGAAGGTGAGTGATTCATTTGATCATTTGCCATTGTAAAATATTTCCCTGTACTTGTGCTTGACGATGCTAGATCTGTACCTGTATTACTGTCATTATGTTCTACCGTTGCTGACACACTTTTCATACTTATATCACTAAAATTTCCATTTTTATTATTTTCACATTCATTTTCATTCATTAATGATTTCACATAACACGCACTGTTTGTTGGAATATTTTGATATTCACCACTTGGTTTAATCTTTGTGTTTGAACTATTTTCACCAGCTAGTGCTTGGATTAATGGTATCCGATCGGTACTGCTTGGTCCACCATTTAATTGATATTTATTTGACATTGTTGTTGCAGCAGCTGTGGATACGGTTGCCGTTGATGTGGTGGTTGTTAAACCGAAAAATGAGGATTTTGCATCACTTATGACCGACTTGTTCAAACTTCGCAACTTTACTGTATCGCAAACGTTTTCGTACTGGTTTGTGGTCGTTGTCGGTATTTTATTGACATCCATTAGTGCATTATTATTATTATTATTATTACTACTATTGGCAATTATCACATGACCCTGACTATTTGTTGATTTGTTGTGGTTTTCATTTTTGCTACTAATGTGGTTACTGTTGTTGTTCGTGTTATTATTGTTGTTTTTTATTAAATTTATATTTGATCGTTTTTGTGGTGGTAAATCATCGAATTTAAATGAAATATCACTAAAAGAGAATTCATTTTCCATCGTTACATCTGATGCGGATCGCTTAACTTTACCATTATGTTCGCCTAATGAGGATTCTTTGCGGGATGTAGGTAATGCTGAAGAGCTTAAATTATCATAAACACTCAATGGTCGACTGGTTGAGTTAATCGCTTCCATATTTGTTGACATGATGCCATCATTGTTGGTAGCCATTTTAAATACAATTGTCTATCTCTACAATATTCTACATTTATGCTGAATTATCGCATTAGACAAAATTAAATATTTTTTTGTAAACGGTCAATCCAGAAATTATTCATGCTGAATAATAAACAGTCAGAACAGTTATTGTAATTGTCCATAAATCAAATAAAAAAAGAAGGTGCAGCAACGTTGGGCGGTTCTATTTCTATTACGGTTGGTTCCTGGTTCCTCGCACCACTGCCTGTAAATTAAATTTTTTTTTTGTATAAGTTAAAAGTCTTATTTCATGCATTAATTAATATTTATTAGTTTGGTTATTTTTTATGTCTTAGATGTAGAATGTATTGGAATCTACTTATATTAGTTTGAAATTTTGGAAATCAAGAACCGGAATTTGTCAAGTATTAAATCTCGAAAGAACCCAAAAATCCAACTGTACTTATTACAAACATATGTTTTTTTGGCTTTCGAACTGATCCTTATAATGGATTTTGTAACGTTACAAGATGCGGAATCAATCTTAATTCTGTGTAGTCTCGCACAAATCAAGAACCGGAATTTGTCAAGTATTAAATCTCAAAAAAACCAACTGTACATAGTCCAAAATTTGTTTTTTTGGCTTTCGAACTGATCTTTATAATGGATTTTTCAACGTTACAAGATGCAGAATCAATCTTAATTCTGTATAGTCTCGTACAGATCAGCTGAATTGTCCCAATTTATACGCAGTCTGAAAACCTATAATCCAAAGGTCTTATGTTAGATTTTAGGGGTTTTTTTTAAGGTAAAATTTCCACCGTTATGTTATATTTGACTCTTGGAAGATTGCAGTGGATGGCGGACAGTCCAAATTGACAAAACCGAAATGAATCTAGAATTAGATAAAAACGTAACTTCCTACCGTTTTCTGATTTTTGGCTTTTCAATCAATGTGTACCTAATACAACATGACCATCTCCTACATATTCCTACAGTACATATCTATATAGAATGGCGCCTATTGAATTTTTGTGCTTTACAATCGTTAATTAGGTCTAAGATAATGACAACATCAATATTAGCATATCTTATCAGCGTGGAATCTGTAAATACAACGGTTTTGGCAGTCTATTCTGATACTCTACGCACAATATGTAACGACAATGACCTTAAATTGTTCAAATAAAAATCATTTGTTTATTTTAATCCAACAATTTGTATATATTTGAACATAATATTGTGAGTATTAACATATTTCGATTGGATTGGTTATTAAGATTAAGGTTTTCCATTTTTCAAATAGTAATTTTTCAAGATCTGCTAATACTACAAATTCATATTGTGTAAAATAACATTTTAGCCAATATTTAAATTTAAAATGGTTAAAGAAGTAGATATTTTTCGCACATTAACACGCTGAACAAATATCCGTCCATGTTATTGACGAAACATTTGTTGTTTATTTCAGGTTTTTTTACGTTGATCACGAAATAATTTACACTTTAGATTAAACATTTTTTTTTTAATAGTTATGCTGAATGATTTTTAGCATATACAAGGTGTGTCTATGCTTAATATACGATAATTACTTATTATTTTTGGAGGGGAAGCAGTGTTGGTCAAATTGTATCAGAAGAAGTAACATTTTCGATAATAACTCTATAAACGTATTAAAAAATATACATAAATTAGGCATATCGCCAGGCCTCAGTTCTATGACCCTTTTTGTTGTATTTGTTTGCAGACGACTTCCATATTTATCTTAGAATGGAATTACTCAAATCATTAATGTCTTTTGTAATATTTTTAACTGGGCCTAGTGAAATGCACTCACAGTTATGCAACAAAGTGTCAATAGTGCCAATTAATGCTAATCATATGGATGCTGAATGTTAATCTCATAAATATATATTCCTTTGCGTGGAGCACATTTGAGTTAATGGATAGTATTGCTCATTACTACTTCGCTTTTCATTTGTCTATTATGTAAATAATACCAAAAGGGCCAAATTGTCTTCTTATATTATTGTAAAACTAATTATTTTCATATATATGCCAAAATTTCCCATATAAGTACATAACAAACAAGATTTTGGGATGCATATTCCTGATGACACTATCACTATACGAACATTGAATTGTACCTGTAGATTCTATCGATAAGATGAATCGTTCATTATTTGTTCAACGGAGTTGTTTGGAATTCTCGCTTCTCCAACATAAGTATAAAAAGATTATGCCGATTATTATACCAATTTTAGTTGTTAATTTGTTTTCTCACCTTTGCTCCTACATTTTGTTCGGGTTCCATATAATTAATTAACACTAACAACAATAGCAACCTCTTTACCGGAAATATTCTTTTTATTTTGAAAAAAATCTAACTACACAGTTACAATGACAGAATGTTCTTAAAATTGCCATGTTATGAATTGAACTCAACAATTTGTAGAAATTAATGAAACAACATCGTGACGTAATCCTCCAAAAAAGGCAAGACTTGTTTCAGTCATATGTGTTTGTATGTATGTATGTATGTATATAAACAATTTACCTCCCAATTTGTAATACCTGATGGAAATTAATGCGCGAATGAGATCAGCTAAAAAAAAAATTAAAAAAAAGAAAAAAATATGTCCTACAAATGAATGTTGATCTCACTGTAAATATTTTCCTTCCGGCTATAAATATTTGTAAGCAACCGCGGCATTTTTTTTTTTTTTTTTTTTGTATGAAATAAATTCTATTTTCAATTATTTTTTGTACTCATAAATCTTTTCACCACATGGAATATATAATGCATTTACCGACACATGACGACGCAAACCAAATTAAAATTATGGAGTGTAGTTAAAGCCTATCTGTTGGCAGCTCTTTTTTGGAGTAATAAAAACAAAAACAAAACAAAACAAAACGAGTTGATGAAACGGCGGAAGTTCTCTAGAATTTTTTGATTAAAACTTGTTTCTTTTATAAAATTTATGTGCAGCGAGTTTGTTGTTCGGACAACTTAACCTGTGCGCGGATGGACACGTATTCAAATTAAGAATCGTATAATTACTTGTTCATATTCAATTAGAATATTCAAAACAATGAACCTCCTCTCTCTCTCCTTTTCTCTCTCTGTGCGGTGAGTGACCCACCCGTTTGCTTCTTAAACTTAAAACAATTTTATATTAAACGATCTCCAATAGTTCTTCTGTCTTGTTTGGTGTTGTTATGGTAACATTAATTAAGTTAAGATATTAATTAACAGTACGTTTACCTTTGTCTTACCTCTATCTCTTAATTTTTTTTTAAAAAAAAGAAGAAAAAAAACTCAATTATAAAGTAATCCAAATAATGTTGGGTAAACACTGTGTGTGAAATAAACGATTTTTTTTTACCCACTTTCAACACTTCGTATTCGCGTACACAATACTTTTACACGGAACAGTCGGAAACAGACACCATACCAGTCGGAGTTGTTATGGTTAACTGATTCTGATTCCTCATAAATAAACTACCTCCAGTACTGCTGGCTGTTTATTACAACTATGTTATTGTAAAGAAATTCGGTTCTGGGTTTTCTTTTTGTTGTTCAATATATAGGAGATGAGTAGGGAATAACTTTTTTTTTTTTTTTTTTATTTTTGGATTGGATTTTTTTTTTCTTTTGTACGATAGATTGGTATTTTATATTGATTTCTTTATACAGTACAGACTCGGTAATTGGACTGATATAAAAAAGACTGTAATTTTTTAGCATTTTTAATGAAACAAAATGTTTAGATTATCGAAATATACTAACTTTATTCACAAATTTTTTAATAATTACAATAAATTCTATATGAACATTGTAAAAATCCTACCTAAAAACCTCGATATTCTAATCCAATTGTATATCAGGATACACTGTATTTGGATTACCAATTTAAATAAATAAACAATAAAAATCCAAAATTAATATTTGTTAATCTGACTCATTAGTTTCACATGATTCACCATCAGCTATTCTTTTCGATAATGATATTTAGTGATCATAGCTAACCATTGACTTCTTGAAGGACCAGCTCATGTTCTTCGTCAAAATCTTCTTTTTCATCTTCATATACCGGATTTTCGGAATTGTATTGAATTATTGATGACTAAACTCTGGTGTTTCTTGGTCCATGGCAATAATGAGATTAGATCCAAATAGTATAATATTTGGCACATTTTATTTAATAGTATACCAGTGGTACACTATTTGGGAAGGTATACTATTTGACACTCTACGGTACATATATGGATTACTAAAAAATTTCAAACATAATGTTTTTGAACTGATAAAACGTGTAAAAACTAAACAAAAACACACAACGTACAAAAACAATTTTAATTTTCCTAAAAATGTCTATAAAATAGATGAAATTGTTAAACATTTTACTGACTCGTACAAAGGTCAAGACTGTTTTGGTGCAATTATAGGGTACCTAATGTAATTATTTTGCCTCGTCCAATAATATTGTGTAATTACCGAGTCTGCACTGTATATAGACGCCTATAATGTATATATAATAGGTGTATGGATAGATTTATGTATGTACCTACATAGGTAGGTATAGTAAATGTTTAAAATTTAATCATAATATCATTGTGAAAAACTCAAAATAAGATGCACGTGTAGTTTAAGATGTTTGTAGAAGATTTTTTTTCTTTCAGTTTATTATAAATTCAAGTGTGGAGATTTTGCTGACATCTGCTGATAGGATATTAGGTAGGAACATTTACAAACCTATTATTTATCTATTTACTACAAGCCTAAGAATGTTTATGTAGGAACCCATATAGTAGAGAACGTAGTCTTAATTTTTATTTGGCAGAGTTCTGCATTAAGCAAAATCACACTTTATTATGGAGTTACTGAGAAACTACAATTGGTAGTCGGCCTCCCTCAATATGCTTCTACAATGGGAGTTATTTGTGTTCAATCACTTTTTTTTTGGTTGTCCCATCAAATAATGTTCTTCAGTTGTTTTTCTGGTCCTGTGGGGCTTTGCATTCGGTTTAAAAACAGACGATGGGAGCTAATTAACCGTTATACACTTCCAAGCCAATGACACGACTATAGTCTAAGGTGAGTGGCTTCCCACGGTGCAAAAGATATCATAAGCTTAGTTTAAGACTTTAACTTAAGTCATCCAGAACCGGCGTGAAATTCATTTAGTCAAATGTCAATTCCTTTTATCTTGGATTTCATTTGTCAGACGAAATTAAAAAGCCAAAAAATTAAATTTGGAGGACATGTTTTTCTTTTGACAAAATATTTTGTAGAAAATCAGCTCTTTTTTGAAAATTATAAAATAAATATTCTAGATATAAATTAAACATTTGCTGTTTGATTGTCGGGTGTTTGATTTCGGCTATTTAACTCTGTTTTTCGATGTTAAAAATTTATTATTCTATTGTGTGTTTATTCAATTATTGTTATTATAAATTTCTTTTTACGAAAAACTATGTGAAACAGTCCAAAAACGGTAACCGGAGATCTTTCGCATACTAATCCAATGACTTAGCTTATGAAAAAATTATTAAAATATAATCCAACAGTAGCCATATCACCTACATATGTTCGATTATTGATATTGACAAATAATACAAATTAATCTCTTACCAGTTGCTGATCTCATTTTTATATTTTAATAATAATAAAATCAATAAAGAGAACAAAACAGTAGATTTTCTTACAATTAAAAAACGTGTATTGTAGAATTCGTTATTATTTTTAGAAAAAAAAACATTTTTATGAACAATAATAATGAGGTACCTATACGTTGTATGTATGTAGGTTGACAATTTATATTCTGAATAGTGGAATAGTGAACTAAAAATATTTGGAATGAAAAAAAAAAAAAATAATAAATTAATTAACCAAAATGTCTTAAGATTAGAGATACATACATTCGATTCAACACCTACATATCGATTACAGAAATTATTATAATAAGAAAGCTTTACCAAATATATACAGTGCCCTCACGATAATGTCAACCAGTGAAAATGTCAAGTCCCGATATTTTGATCCAGGATATTTTTACTCCGGAATTTTTACCAGTTTACCAATGACTAAAGGTTTTGGAAATTTTGTTTGGCTTTGAATTAATTTTATTCAGCTAAATTTCAGGGGAAAAATAATTAAAATAAAAATATTGAAAAGTATGGAGAGGAGATGATTAAAACAGGAAAGTTAATAAGAGAAAAGTGAAATTGGAAAAAGAACCGAGAAATGAGGTAAAAATAAATGGCAGAATTTTAAGAAAAAATGGTAAAGAATAAAGAAAATGTATTTTAGAAATTAGAAATAGGACCTTAATCTTATCTCTATCAAGTGTATTTGTATGTGTAACCCTTGTTAAGGTTAATTTTTTTTTTAATATGAATGGGTTTAAAAACCAAATTTAAATTCAACTCAGTGGTGAAATTCCTTCGCAATTTGATTTTGATTTGTTTTATGTTCAAAAATAATTTTTCTTTTGAATGCATTTTTTTTCAAAATAGTTTCACGATGATGGAATTAATAATTCACACAAGTCACTGTCACTGTCTATCATACATGTTGATTATTAGTTGACATTATCGCAATTGTACTGTGTTTATGTTCTATGCAGCGCTTCGCCTACGTTTTATTTTTTTAATTAGTGATGCAGCAATTTTTTAAAGATTTTCTATCGTATTTTTTTTTTGAAGAAGAATAAGAAAAAAAAGTCAAAACACAAAAAAATGTTAATTGTAACCTGAGACACCACACATTCTTGTACAGTATATGTGGAGACCTTTCCAGAGATTATGTTTTTTTTAATTTTTTTTTTTTTATTTTTGATAGCTTCTTAGCGCAGGCAGCAAATAAAATAAATATGAGCACGGGGTTTCTCATATATCACAATTTTTATCGTGATACTGTATCTTTTAAATTTAATTTAAATTGATGAACGGCCCATTAAGTTTGGGAATATATTTTTTTTTAATTTGTGATGGCTTTTCTATCATGAATTTTAATTAAATTTAAATATCTTGAAAGGTAATCTATTTGAAAGATTTCAAAAAAAAAAATTATTAGAAATTTGTGGTCCATCACGGAAGCAAATGGTCATGTGATACCAGTGAGCGAACATACCAAGTGTTCCATATACTTAATTGAATTATATAGGGGGAACTTATGTAGTAGTTTTATCTCTAGTTTGGTTCCGGTTTTTTTTTAAGTGGCCAATAGTATTAAAAAATAGACATACTACCTTAGAGTCCAGTCCAATTTACGTTGGTTGCGTTTTTAGCCGAAATATTTGTGTCTTAACTGGCTAATCCCTTGAACTTTAGTTCCGAACTCGGTTTGGTAAGGTTTAAGTCAAACGTTTGACAGACGAACCTAGGAATACTTGGCACAAGAAGCCAAAAGAATTTATAGAGAGAATACAGAATTGGCATCGTAACAAAGTTATCCCTTGCTGTCCATCCTTAAGTATGTTTGTAGAAGTATAGATCAGAAGAGTTGCACTCTGTAGGAATGTGGTGTGATAGAGATTTTTGGACAAAGAAGTAGATATAGAATTTTTTAAACAAAATGAAAGACCAATCCATTGCGTGTAATTTTTATTTCGAAATTGGCAATCGCCATTTTTTTTATGTATGAAATAAGTATGGGCGTTTTGTTGTCTAATTAGATATTTTTTGATATTTCATTTATTTATGTATTTATATACCTACCTGGTTAGATCTTTAAATTGATCTAATTTCCATATACATATATATAAAGAAAAACATCAAATAATTTGAAATTATAGAGGTTATTTATTTGTAGTGGGTATATGCTTTGATTATTTTGCTCTTATTCTGTTGCGCATGCTTAGCTATTAAAGCACATAAATGTATGTACAATAAAACCAAATAACCTTGAAAAATATGTAGTTTCCCAAGAGTTGAATAAAACAAGATATTGGGTACTCGTTGTACAAAAGTTTACGATTTATATGGTATAGGCTTTATAGAACATTACACAATACCACAATCACAATACCAATATACATATGTATATATATATACCGACATAAAGTCGTCTAATGAGATTGTGGAGGGGAATGATATAACAATAATTTAATTGATACTTTACAATTACAACCCAAACAAGATAATCACACAATATGATGATAATCACAAAATGTATCTAATTTAAATTACATTATTTCTAACAATTGTCTTGTGCCTTTGTGAAGACCCATTTACGAATACGAATAATATTGCACTTCACAAACACCCACCATATCCACATATCGAAATTCAAATTATCATATTTAGACACAGTGATTTTGTCCATTCCCAACCGTCCAACATTACAATTATTTTCTATTTCCTGTCTTAGTTTTCAAAACAAACGAAAAAAAAAAAAATTTTACTACATTTTTTTTTAAACTTAGAAACCAACCATTTATTTCGTTTCATAGATGATCTTGCCATCTTCTGGTGTTGTCTAGAAGTTGATCTGTTGAAAAAATAATTTTGGAGAGGCATTAAAAGTGTATTTATAGTACTTTTTGTGTATGAATGGGTGTGTTTTAATCAAAAATTACGATCATTGACGGAAAATAATCAAACTACTCGTATATTACCAATAAGTATTGGAGAAAGAACATAGTAAATGATAATGACGATTACTGATCCTCTGCATATTAAATGGACAACTTGAAATTAAAATTATTTCTTGGATGATTGTTTTTATGCCCGTATGAGTCTAGCTTTAAAAAGTTTAAAGGAAATTATCAGTTCAATATTCATCGTAAACAAAATTCTCCGTACTATCCTAGTTTTTGTGAATTTTTAAGTTGAAATATTCAAATAGGACTGACAACAATACATCCCGATAATTAGATATGTAAATTAAGAAACACAAAATCATCAAAAAAATGGCAAACAACATTTTTCAAGGTATGTAATAGAATTTCCATTTTCCTTTTGATGGTGACGGGGAACAAATTAGGTTGCTACTCATAAATCGTCTACTGGATAAAAATCCAGACTCTATGAACATTTTTGATTAATTCGATCCATTCCAATCTTTGCATATACAAAGGACAAAGACGATAATTGCAAGAATCTATATTTAGGACTACTCAGTAGGTGGTATTCCGGTATGTCTGGTGTAGTATTAAATTTCTACAATTACCTCAATTACCTGGGATGGTTTAATAAAATATTTTTGATTTAAAATTCATTGTAAGACATTACAAGGTAACTTATTTGGTCATTTGAAAGTTTTTGCAGTTAAAATAAGAGATTAACTTTAAAAACATAAGTATTAAAAAATGTTGTGGGTTTTTAAAAGTACTTTTCCTTTTATTTTAATTACACACTCATCCAACTTTATAAAAACTAATTTAAACTTAATTTTTTTTTTTTTACAATATAATACTAAGTATTTACAAGGAGATAACGACTTTACATTTAAATATATATTTTAGTAGGTAGTGGAAGGAATTAAATAAACCATAAATCTTCAGGTGTATATATTACAAAAAATATAAATAATTTATTTAAAAACTAGAAAAAATCACTTGTCGTAAAAATTACAAAAAAAAAAAAATGATCATTCCTTTTGATTTTGATGGAGAATTGATCCTAATTTCTTTTCTTCTTCTTAAATACTATCGAATCATCGTAATACCATTTATTGTTATGACATTTCCAGCGACCGGCTCTGGTTCGTATACCTCATCATTGGATCTCATTTCATATGGTGCATCATAATATGTTTCACTTGGTATTTGATCGTAAATATTTTCTAAAAGAAAAAAAAATCCCTCCCCATTAAGATTAAGTTTTCAAGGTAAAAATTAAAAAAAAAAAACCTCACCTGTAGACCTTGTATTGTTATTTTGACGACCCGGTTGAAATGTATTAAAAGTCGCTCGATTTGGTGGTGGTAGCTCAATATCCCTTCTATTATTTTCTAAACTTGAATATGACATGACGGCGGCACTTTGATCTTCTTTTGTTTCAGCCGCTTGAACATTTTCCGTATTTTTAACGGGACGTGCCTTATTTCGATGCAACACAATTAAACCAATCATTATAAGTAAAATGACGATAATGACGGCACCAATTGCAATGCCAGTTCCTAGACCAGAACTTTCTTGCGCTTCATTAGCGGCAAGCTCACACCGTGGTTCTACTCCGCTCCACTTTCCATCGTCCATACATTTTCGTAAATATGGTCCGATACGATTGAAATTTGGAATACAATGATATTCAGCTGATCCCCCATATAGAGTGGATTCATTCAATACAATGATGCGTCCATTTTCAATTGGTATCGGTCGATCACAGTTAATTGATTTGCATACTGGTTTTTTATTAGTCCATTGACCATTTTGAAGGCATCTTCTTGTATTATTTCCCATTAGCAATGTTCCTTTTGGACACGAAAATGTTGCAACTGAACCAACCGTTCGAATTCCTTGCTCAACAATAAGATGTTCTGATAGATCTGGTTCGGCACAGGTGATTTCTTTGCATATTGGCGTTTCGTGACCCCACGTTCCATCCTCTAAGCATAGTCGTCGTGAAACACCGTCCAGTTTAAAGTTTGGATCGCATTCATAGAGAACAGCTGCCCCATAGTATGTTGCATTTGTGGCTAGTGTTACTTTGCCATTGCTAATTGATGGTGGATTTTGACAGTCGACATCTGAAATTTTTTTATTAAAGTATCGTAGTAGTGATGTTTTGATTATTTTTAACTGGTCAGATCCAATTTAAATATAGTACAAGAAAATTACTTACACACACACTCCGGCACAAGACCGCTCCAAAAACCATTCTCCTCACATGTTACCAATGGTTCACCAATTATTTTATAACCTCGTTCACATCGATACTTAGCCAATGCTCCAATTCTACAAATAATTGAATTAACAAAAGAAAAATCTATACTTCAAAATTGGAATTACTTGTATGTTTGAACACTATTCGGATTTGAATCCGACGTTCTGATTAATGTTCGTCCATACATTCGATCATTTCCGGTAACAGAAAGTATACTATGAGGAGCCAGTACTGGTTCTGTACATCTAATTTCTTCACATCTAGGTGTCGACTCGCTCCACACACCAGTGTCTAAGCATATTCTTTTTGCTACACCATTAAGCTTGTGCGAATTAGTGCACGAATAAACAACCTCCGATCCAATGTACGTTGTGTTTTGTACATATTTGAATAGGCCATAAGGAACGGGTTGTAATGTACCGCAGTCGACATATTCACAGAACGGAGCATCTCCGCTCCACTCACCATTATCATTGCATTTTAATATCGCTTCGCCTCGAAGGATATGTCCCGGGTCACAGTGATATTCAATAGTCGAATGAACATTATAGTCATAGCCAACAACAAATGAACCAGGTGGAACATGAGGAGTTTCACATGTTATCACTAAAAAAGAAAAATATTCACTCAGTAACATCTTAAGATGTTAATCATTTTAAAAATTACATTCACAGACAGGCGCATCACCAGACCATTTTCCTTCTTTGGTACATGTTAGCTGGGATGGTCCAACTAACCAGTAATCGTCATCACATTGATAATTTACCACTGAACCAACTGTTGTAGAATCATTTACCAATTTTAGACTACCACGGTCCGGTCGAGCTGGTGCTCCACAATCAACAAATCTACACACTGGTGCTTTACCGGTCCATTCGCCACCCAATCCGCATGACAGAATCTTTGAAAAATTCAAAATTAACATTTTGCACTTGCCATTTATTTGATTTGATGATGATGATGATTACCGGTTCTCCAATTAAAACATGTCCCTGGTCACATTCATATACAGTTGTCGATCCAGCTCGTTTTCCTGTTATTTTAATTGTTCCTCCAGATATTTGCGGTGGTTCTGGACACCAATCAACTAAACACTGTGGTTGCTTACCATTCCATCCATTTAGCTCGCACGTTCGATTTTCATTGCCAATCAAAGTATAGTTCTCATGACACGTATATGTGGCTAGAACCCCAAATGTTGTCCGTTGTTCAGATAGTTGTATGTTTCCATGTTCAAGTGGCGTGAGCGTGCCACAGTCAATATCTAAAAAAAAACAGCATGTAATGTTAAAGTTCAAAGGTTCGTTGGTTCACTAACATTTGCATGAAGGTGCCATATCGCTCCATACACCAGACGTTTTGCACTCTCTTTCCGGATCGCCAACTAGCGAATGACCTTTTGGACAGGAATACTCTATTTTGCTTCCAATTGAGAAATTACGTCCGGAAATCGTTGTATTTTGTAGTGAATCTGGTGATCCACAAGAAAGAGGTTCTGAAACGTTTATTGATTATAAAGAAAATAAAAGATTTGATATGATTTCGGTTTTACCGTGCTGACATATAAAATGCAAGTAATCCAAATTGCATCCAACATCATTCCATAGCCAATTTCGTCCGCCATCTAAAACAACACAATTCTGTTCTCCATTGTAATTGTTTGGTTGATCTTTGCCCCATGTAGGTTTTAGTACAACATCACCTACAAGAAAAAAACGAACAATGAATTTGATCAAACTTTTTAGGCTTAATTTTATTTGGTTTTAGGGTTCAAAATCAATCCCATAAAAAAGGGAGCCTTTGTACAATATCCTACAGCCTTTAGCAGTTATTATTAAAATGATTAAATTTACTGAAATTTTGACTAAGTAGGGTCAGAACTCTAAAAGTAAAATTTCTATTATTTTCTGGAACAAATAAAAAAAGGTATAGGGGAGATGGGGGTACTTTTGATATAAAACATTGATTTACCCGATAAAAATTATAGATAATAAAAAAAATAAGATTTCATTAATAGATCAAAAAGTTCTATAGCCTACTGTTATGGCGTTGCCATCAATTTTATATAATTTCTATTAAATTTATTCAATATTTATTTGTAAGTACCTACAGAGAAAATAGATTAAAAAAGTCGTAGATAATTTCGATGTTTTGCAATTGGCCAATTATTTCTACCTTACTGGTTTTTCTTTCAAGGATTTGGACAATCTTAATATCGAAAATATCTATAAATATCTAATTAAGCTTCCAAGGCTTAGAAGTGATGATTGGAAGGATCGATACTGGTCCTTAATGAATAATAGGCAATATAGTAAATATGTATGCCTTACTCCCTGTGAAAGCTATTTTCTATTCCGTAACACCCTGTATTGTCTGTTTCGCACGTATTTCATAGATATATTGAAGAGTCCAAATAAGAACTATTTAGATATTACCTCGCAAGTAAAATGATAAATAATAGCGATAAATAACAAGATGCATGCGATAGGTACAATTTCATTAAAACATTATCTACACAAGAACTATGGAGCATTGTTTTATTATTAAGTGTAAGTGCATGAGAATATTCCCAAAGTTTGCCTAGTTTTTCTATGAATTGATTGTTTCACACAATAAAATGTTGTTGGATGAATGAAAATACTCATAAAAGAAAAAAAGAAAAAAAGAAAAAAAGAAACAACAACAAAATAAATTGTACAGATAATTGTTTGGTTTTAGCAGTTAGTTATCTTTTTTAATCATTTTCAATTATTTGTTGGTTTGTATTAAACCATATGGCAGTTTTTCTTAATAAATAATTTATGAATTAAGTCCAAAAAAAAAAAAAGTCTACAGATTCTAATCACGCGCACTGTGTGGTAATCATTTTTTGGAGGTTAGCTTTTTGCATAGCATACCATTGTTGTACAAAAAAAAAACATTACAAAATGTTTAGGTACCTCACCTCCTATTACCATATATAAATAAATAAATATAGAAAACTAAACTATATTAGCTGATCCACTAGTTAAACCAGAAGCGTATAGTAACACGAAAAAAAAAGATACAACAAAAAATCCTATTTTAGGAGAGGGGTCAGGTCAATTATCAATTGTTTAGGAGATATAGCGATTAGATGGTGAGCAAAGTGCGAAAAATGCGTAATTATTTAGAAAATGTTTTGCTTACACATCGCATTTATAATCTACTTAAAAAATCAAAATTAAAAATGGCGTTAATTTGGCTCTATTTAGCTGCATAATACTAAATTATGTATACAATAAAGCGAATAACACTGAAAGCACAAAAGAATACATTGCACTCTGTTTGTTCTTCGCTCAAGATGGTCAACATTTATAAAACAGGAAAAATTCAAATAAAACTACATAAAGCTCTTCGCGTCTGATTATCTTCAACCTCTGCATGGCATTTCGTCAATGATAAATCATAATAATATTCATCTACAATCTACATTATGTCATGGACGCATAAATTCATTATTTGTGTCGATCGACGTCCAATTAGATAAATTATAGCAAAACTAAGTTGTTTTCACATGTTTTTCTGCGCCTGTCTGACAAATTTGTCTAACTTGGACACCAAAAACATCCGACTGAGCTAAAACTACAAATTATAAATATTGTCAACTTACCATTAACCCACTTCCAAACTCTTGCCGTAAATCCCGGTTCTTTTTGGGCACCAATCCACACTAGTTGCGTTCTAAGTTCACCTTTTCGTCGATCTAACTCTGATATTATATAATCCTTGGTGGCTCCATGAAAATTGTATATTAAATCACCACCTACAACATTTACAATTCAATTAAGTTCTGCTTATTTTTTGGAACAATTTTTTTCTCGTCCTGTACCGTGTGATCGACATATTTCTTGAGCTTTATCAAAACTTTCTCCGCGTGTTACATGAAATTCATAGCATGTTTTTGCGAACGTTGCCAGTACGGTATCGGCGTTTAAGCTTGGCGCCACACATCTTTCGGGTGAAAATTCTACGAAATGTTATCAATAAGCACCAAGTCATTTGAATAAAAAAAGTTAGCTTACCATCATTTGAGAACACTTCTACCTCACAAAGGCTTAAGCTACCCTCAACGCCTACTAATTGTATCGCAACGTATTGTCCGATTAAAGGTCGTGCGCATGTAAACATTTTTGTCGTTCCTTCATCTATTTTGTTATCGAAAATTTCATCAAATATTTAATATACAATAAGCTATGATCTAATTTACCTACTGTGCCTGGATACCAAGCACAAAGTGGATTTCTCTGCAAATCAACGCTACTGTTTCCAACTCGAATTTCTAGATCTTGTATTGGCTGATGACCACAGCATCCACGCGTTGTTATACGTACAACACGTACCGTTTGTGGCGTTAGTAAGTCGACGCGCCACCATGGTGACGTTTCTTTTTGTGTTTCGGAACATTCTTGCTGATCGGGATTTTGATTACCCAATTTTCCATCATTTGCAAAACTGGCTGGACCCTGTCTAGTCGATGATGATTGGTTAACTGGTTTTCTAAATGCTACATTGGTTCCTGTAGATTGTAAAAAATTCGATTTCAATTTTTATAGATTTTCTCTTTGGTAATTTAGTAATTTTTTATATAATCACTGACCACAAAATGGTAAATCCTTTTCCCATCCTTTTTGCTTATCACATTTTGTTGTATTTGGTCCAAATAATTCGTATCCAGAATCACATTCGTAAGATGCTTCCAATAATCCAAAGTTGCCTGATACTGTTTTTACTTTTGCGTTAAGCGGAACCGCTGGTGGACCACAAACTGCAACACAATTAATTAATTGTTAATTACAAGATTTATTTTAGTTTTTATAATTATTTATTACGTAGCTATTTGAAATAAATAAAAAAATTACTAATTGCCAAGTCAGATAGATCGCTTCTGAGTGTTCTGGGACCAGTTTTACTCAATTTTACTTTAGATAAGGATTATAATGTACTCATAACTCAACAATGTTTTAATGAACTACACAAATTTCTATTTTTAACTTTTTCCAAAAAATTTATTTGGCAAAAAATGGTGGAAATTTAAAATTATACAGAAATACAATGTTTCAAGATCATATTTTTAATATTAAGAACGTCAAGGATCTATATAAGACGAACACCCCTATTTTGCGCAGTGTCTTCTCAATGTGACCATAATAAATGGTTTCCTTATTTATTGAGAAAATTGTGGCACATAACAGAACCACTACTTTGTTTAGTATAATAAAATTGAATAAAATGTATTTTTCCTAATACTCTTTGATTATAAATTACCGCGCGTCGGCTGGAACGCATAATTATTTTCTTAGTAACTAGATTTTTTATAAAAATATGATTATCTTAAACTTTGGCTGTTAATTTTTTAATCGAAAAATCTAACATTTTTTAATCTATAAAAAAACGAAAAAAGGAAATCCAAAATCTATTAATTAACATTAAAAAAAATCTAATTTTAGTTGTTTTAACAAACAATTACATACTTCCTGGACATTGTAAAACTGAGATCATAAATTTCATTAATTGTACCTACAAATAAATACAAATCTAGAAATGTACATTGTACAATATATGTACGTGCATAGCTATACATACAAATTCCACAATTTTATATTATGCAGAATATTTGGAAACTAACAGCCCGTAAATGAGTTTTTCGGTATGCTAGTCTGTGGTCTGGTGACTGGTCTCTGGTCACAGAAGATTGAACAACATTAATCTTAATCTACTAACTATATGTACGTTGGTGTGCTTATGCATACAATAGATGTGAATTTTTAAGACATGACTTATACCAGGTTTTACATATACATACATACATACATAAATGCATACATAGATAAATATAAGGTCTACAAAATAAAATAAATTATGTAAATTGTAAAAATTTGTTATTTAACATTTAATTAATTAATGTAAAAGTGTAAGAGTTAATTTTACACACGTAAGTATACTGCCTGTGTAAGTTTTGCCTGAAAGAATTATCTGAATTAACTTTCAAATCTTTTATATTTTTAAGATGATAAAGTTTGCGTAACACTCTATATACTATGCATACTAGAGTGCATTAACGTTGTGAGACATTTTCCAAAAATTCATGTAGTGGTGGGCTTTGAATGCCAAAAAAAAGTGACAAATTTGTTATATTTTTCATTAACGGTAAGTGTTAGGCAATAACACAATTTATTGGAACAGAGAAAATGCCTTTTCACCAAAATCTCTCCTACGTATCGGAGCTAAGGAATTTTTTAACCAAACTACTTCCGAAGTTGCACTTTTTCGATCAGAATCACTTAACCTAACTGCGGTTAATGAAGTTTTGAATGAAGTGTTCAAACCAATAATCTTTTCAATTATCAATTATCTTCATCGGTCTTCTTTCGAAAAATGCTCTTCGTCTTGTGTTCAAATAGAAGGCATAGGGTTTTGTATTTGAAAAAAAACTGAAGAAATATGTTGGTCGACAGAGTGGTCACAATTATCTGAATTTATCTAAAAAAATTTACTTTCAAGGCCTAGTCCTTTTATTAAGATGGGTCTTCTATTCGAAAAGAACAATACTTTCATTTTTGAAATTATGATATTTTTCTCTGTCTTAAATACTGGGGCTTTTTTTGAGGGAAGACTGTAGTAGCTATGTACAACTGTGTAGAATGTAAGTGGTGAAACATTAATTTGATGTAAAATTAGGAATATTGGAAAGTTTTTGTCTATAATTATTTACGATTTGTAGAGGTGAAAGACATCTTTTTTCAAATAAGGGTTTTTTTTCTTTATATTTTAGGTTACATGGCCAATATAGACATTTGATACTGACACTGATGGATTGTCTCTAGTTTTCCTCATACCAATATTCCTATTATTACATCTAATGGCATTCATTACATTATAATTATTTGAAATATAAATTATAATAAAAGTATATGATATTTATACTTGTCTAAGAAAATAAGTACCTGATGAATTTTGTTGTATAAATTGTCTTGCCGCTTATATATTTGAAGGTCGTATATGCCTAACAACATGCTAATATTAAAGAATGATTATAAGTATTTATTCTACACAGCATTATAAAAATTGTAATTATTTTCTGAATGTTTTATGGCTGATAATTATATACATTAGAGATGGGGCGCTCTAAGATGCAACGGGTACAGTAGTTCTTCCTTTTAAAAATTAAGAGAAATAAAATAAACTTTGTAAATTGTATTTGTAGGATTATGTATATTATTCAAAATGTAAACAAAATCATTCATATCCCCCCCCAAGTTCACCTCTCACTCTCAGCAATCATCTAGAATTTATATGTACATGTAGTTACCTTTAATTGCAATTGGATTATTATAATTTACCGCATATAGGAATAGAATGTACAATTGTACAGTTAACATTAATTTCTTTGACCATTTGTGCCATTTTTCGTACATGCGGCTTATTAGAAAAAATACGCAATGGCTTTACTCAAATTTAGGTAAATTATTTTAAAAACTAGAAAAAAATCATTGCGTAATTGCGAATGTTGTAAAAACTAACTTTAATGCCAAAAAAAGAAATTGAACCTAAAATAATTTTACATAAGAACCATCGTTTAAAAATTTATTCTCCTTATAATTGTGCGTTATGTGTTCAAAAATTTCACTCCTCAGGCTACATATTTTTTAATTTAATTATAACTATCACAAAATGTTTACTTTCTTTCAATAAAGAAAATCCACTGATAATTAAAAATAATAATAATAATAAATTGTTATCGATTGCACATTTGATTAAAAACGTAATGAATTTACCTTGCTTACTATATGGTAATCAAAATGATTCAAAGCTCAATTACTTAACTTTCCATTTTCTTCGAATGCCTTGAAGACATTTTACCAAACAAGTTTTAATTTTAAATACCTAACAATTATTATTATTATTAATCTCTATAATAAACGTTAGTATTAATAGATGTCAATTAAAACCAACAATTATAAACCAACGAAAATAAAATTTCACCTTGAAAACGAAAATGATTAGTTTGGAGTTGGGTATCGTACCTGAATTGTAATTATGTAGGTATAATTATATTTACATTATATGTACTTAGGTATAATACGAGTACATACATAATGTATATGAAATGAAACCCTAAATCCTTCTCACGCTTTTTTGTTTTACTGTTTTTACTTACTTATTATAAGCATCCACAAAAAGTGAAGAATCTACTAAGTGTCCATACATAAATGATTCGGTAGTTTATGTAACAAAAGCCATGGCCTCGCTTTGCGTGCCGAAATTAATTTTATTATAGAATAAATTCATTAAGTGAACAGTGGACTCTCACGATCGCAGATTTTTCTAATTTTCCTTTATATACAAGTATAGTCCTTAGTTTTTTAATACAGATTCCTTAAATAATTCATATCTCCTAAACTACTGGACCATTGTTTGGAGAACTTTTTTTCTTAGGTTAGTCGCTTAGAATATCTATCGAGAAAAAAATATTTGGTCGACCGATGTGTGGAAATACTGGGAAAACCTATACAAATTACTTAAAAATCAATTAAAAATGTTAAAATTATTAATTTTAAGATGAAATTTTTGGAATTTGGAAAAAAAAATTTTTGTTTCGATTTTCCAAATTTTTCCTTAGATATCCTTAAGATTTTTGATGAAAGTTCCTTAAAAAAAATCATATCTGGACCATTGTTTGGAGAATTTTTTTTTTCAATTAGCTGCTTTGAATATTTATCGGAAAAAAAATATTTGGTCGACCGTTCATCGATATGGTGAGAAATTTCCATAGAAAACTGAGTCCAAAAACACCATATCAGTAAAAGATTTTTTAAAAATCGAGAGATTAGAGTTTAGCTTGGAAATTATAGCCGAGGCTTGTACGAATCCATCGATATGTAGATTTTATGTCTATCTCGTCATTTAGTATTTATTAAAAATGTTTCATAATCAAATTTCCTTATTTGTTCGGAATTTAAACCATTTTCAAGCATTCTATATTAAATATGTGGAAATTTATGTGAAATTCTATACAAATAATTGGAAATGTTCACAAATCAATTAAAAACATTAAAATTATTAATTTTAAGATCAAATTAATGGAATTTTGGGGACATTTTAAGTAAAAATTATCATAATACCCAACCCAGACCCTTTTTTGTTGTATTTTGCAATTAATATGTTGAGGTTCCATCAATTTTTTTTTAAGATAAACAATAATACCTCTATGTACCTACATATACATATGCGTGTTGGAATAATTTTTTGTATCTGTTTATTTCCTTGTTTACAATAATTTCTACAAACAACAGGCTAATGGAGTAAGTCAATACGAAATATTGCAAAAATTATTTACCTTGATGGATTGGTACACTTTTTTAATGTAAATTGTAATACACAATGATGAAATGTTATTGGCGTATAGGTTCGGTGTACCATATATGCTGTGTCATGTAAAATATTTTTTTAGGCAATTCAATGTCAATATGGATAATAGAAAACAATACAATTTTTTTTTTCATTTAACTTATTCATATAGCTAAGACGAGTGTCACGATTTGTTTCAACGAATTACTAATTTTGAATTTTTTTTTACGTAAATCTGTGGTAATACGTAATCGTACATGACATGTTATTTTATATGAGACGAATTGCTCAAAGTCATACCAAAAAATAAATAAAAATTACTATTTAATTAATATGAAGTGATTTTTATGAAAGTTCAGTGACCTACCAGTCACGATATTATTTCATTTATAATTAAAAAAAAAATTAAAACATAAAAAAATAAAAAGAGAAAATCTGCGTGTGTATGTATATGAAAAGTTTCACACATTTTATTAAAAGTGTACCTAAATAAAAATTCCCAGGAAAGCATCTTTTTTTCCATTCATAAAAATTCAGTAATTTTGGATTGTATTGGATTGTTTAGTGAAAATATTGTTTAACTGTTGACAATAGACAATAATTACAATTAAACTCTTTTCTTCCACACGGCTATCCTAGTTAACAATTGTTTGGTACATAATAATCACAAATCGAATCAGTTGAGCTATTGATGATCACGATGAGCATCAAAATATATATAAAGAATTAACATAAAAAATTGTGCATGGTTTTTGAATGTTTTGTTCTGTTCTGTGACAGTATAGGTACGTACGCTTCATCCTCAAAGCGAACAGTTTTTTTTTTTGATTTTTTATTCACTTCTTTCAACATGAATCCGTTTTAATTTCTTCCGACAAAATTAAAGTAAAACGTCACGATATTATGAACATATTGCTAAATTCATCCTTGCCAAAAAAGGAAAAGGGAGTAACAACATTTTTAAACGACTTTTAGCCAAAGTTGTTAAAGAAACACTTTTTTTTCGAATTTGTTACATTTGTGACTGTAATAAATGAAACAAATGTAACAAACTAGTACGATTCCGTCTAATTCAGTTTGAATTGGCGACAACCATTGGGTTGAAAAATAGGTACCAATTTTGGTAACAAATACATGTAGCGAATGTAACATTTACATTTGTAACAAGTAACAAATTAGGTAAAACCCGACATATTAAGTTTTTCATTCATTTACCTAACGCATCGAACTAAGTAAAGATATTCGGTAAAATATTGAAGTAATATGGTAATTTCCAATCTAGTGCGTTTCCAGCTTAATTCTCACTATAAAATAAGAAAAATGATTGTTGGTACGGTTTACTGTTTATTGTGGCAGCATCTTATTCTTATTCCATACTGTATCAGATTGCTGTCTCGATTACGATACCTATCCTATACCTATACAAATAGCATAAGGAAATATGTTATCATTGAAAAGCGTACGATGCGACCTCATGTATTACTGTATTTTCCGAATAAGCGGAAATAATTAAATGCAGCTAGGCAACATAAAAAAAAAAGATTGGACCATTTTACATTTACGGTTGCGCTACATTGTACATATGTACATATTATCAGCCTTATTACCACCCTCCTTCTTTCTTATTATTATTTTATCATGCGTTGAGCATCAATAATTATTTTATTGATCAATTATTAAAAGCGGAAGTAATCAAAATATCAACAAAAATTCCCTTCCAAAATCTAGGCGTGTCATAACAATTTCAAACAAGTTATTTGGAACTAAAAAATATTTTTTATTAAGGTAGGTACAATACAAGTGTAGGTTTTTTTTTTTTTTTTGTATATAAAATCAAAAACACTGTGTGCCATACCATTTTTAATAACCCAAATAATCAATTAATCACGCAAGAGGTACGATATACTTCTTATAAATGGTTATTATTAAGTATGGACTTAACAAAAATTCCGGTGCACACCGTCCATAGAGAAATTTCTAATTAATTTAATTGAATTACAAAAATTATTATTCGTGTAATGTTTTCTAAGTGTAGTTATTGCAATTTATATAACTAATCTATATATGTATGTAATATGAATAATGGATTATGTACATACATATATAAACAATGAACCGAACAATATTAATAAAAAACCTTGTTCAACCTGTATTTAGGTACATATTATTGATGCAATTAAGTTATTGTATATCTAGTACGAGTACGTGGGCACATTGGTACCTGCATTTTTCTACTTATTCTTTTGCTTAACAGTTAACTAATAAGGAAGTGAGCAATGTTCTTTTTTTTGTGAACAACAATTTGCTTTCAGATATCAAAATTACAATTTTTAAAAGTTCTAGGAGATCTGATAGAATTCATCCATCCACACAAAATTCCAGCATTGATCAATTATAGCCTAGACCAAATTTTTCTTTTTTGGAAAAGATTTTCGATTTTATTGGAGGATTTTACCTTACAATTTTATTTTAATCTTTTCACTTCCGGCATCCATTTATAATATAAGGGACGATCACTTTTCTTTGCCGAAAAATAAAATAATAATCAATAATTTTAATTCCAGGCTACGAAAAGTGATTCTCCTCTATAAGGGTAAATATAAAGAGTAGAAAAACTTTCAAAGTAAATTGGGTTTGAGGAAAATTCTATTCGTTTATCTGCAGAAATTTATGGTCAACATTTGTTGCGTGTGTGTCATGCATTACTTATAGAATTCACAAACAAAAGAATTGGGATCGACCTGAAAAAAAAAATTCCTTAGAGTCTGCTGAATTGGGAAATGGTTGATGAAAGTACAGGAACTAACACAGAACTGAGTGAGATGTGTACAAAATGTGATGAAAATCTTATTATTCTTATTATTGTTGCCTGTATTTGTTTTGGTGTGTTCAGGTTTACCCTTAATGTATGTCCAATAAATTTTCAATTTACCACGTGTGTCTTTGTCTGTTTACGATTTATCCAATTTATATCATAAGGTTTCAAAAAAAGGAATTTTCACAAATCTTAATACCACATTATAAAGAATATGTTTGGCAATAACCAAAACCTTATAAATGTTACTTCTTATACGCGTATATTGAACGTAAAAGATAAGTCAAGTTTCGCTACTGGTATATACTTAAAAGGTATATAAAGGAAAATTTAGTTTAAATCGTAAACCCCCAATTTGTTGTGAGAAAAATAATTAAATACTAAATCCCAGAAAAACTCATTTGTAATTGTAACTGTAGATTTTCCTTCATATCGATGCAGTGATTTCTGTTACGTTGCTGCAACGTTACGGCTGTCAGTTGATTAGATTTTTCTAGCAACCAGTTTATTTTATAACGAAAATTTACATTAGTTATGTTAAAATGATTAGTGTTCGTCCACTTTTTTAACAACCCAGATTTTTTAAAGAAATTAATTGTTGAAAATAATTATTAAAAACTCACCACTACTTAGCTCAATGCAATCATTTTCATCTGTGAAGGAAGTATTCTAAGCAGCCATTTTGTTATAGAATTATTGTAAAAAGTGGTTTTATTCAAATAAAATTTAAAAATTCACCCATAATTTTAGAATAAATTATTGAATTTCCTGCTTTTTCTGCTATTTTATGTATATTTCTAAATTTGTATACTGCATCTATATTTAAATATTATATACAACACTACAGATACATATGCAGAACATTCATGAATAATAAATTTTCTACAAAAAGCCGAATCGAAAGTGAATTATTTAACTCAACTAATAAAATTATTAAATTACCTGTTCTATTCACTACTACAATTACAAAAAGTTTGTAATAATATACTCACTGAACCATTCAATATTTATATATATGCACTCGGTAGTATATGTAGCAGCACTGCCCACCAATGCTTTTGAACGTATTTTTAGTAAAATGTTCTCAGACAACTTGCTGCTAAAAAGGTCAGTTGCTTTAATGTTCCCATTTATTCTGGCTTTAGATGCGATAATGTCTATTTTTTATATATTTTTAAACTTAAATTTATATTTTATTTGTTTTTTTTATTACTCTGACATTAATTGTTAACTATGATCCAATTTTAAATTTAATTAACAATCCGATATTCGTTTTTTATAAATTTAAATGTTCGTGGATCTGAAACGAATGAATTTATAATAAACACAAAATTGTTATATGACGTAGGCGAATATTTATTAATTAAATTATAATTGAAATAAGACCAAAAAATAAAAACATTTTCAGTTTCGTCAAATTGGCTGTTTGCCAAATTATATGTTAAAAATGGGTAATCACTAAAATTCACATGACATGATTTCGTACAAGAATCATTAGACCTAGACCTTGATAAACATTGCATGAACTAAATAGTTAAAGACTTACCTTCGCGTATAGTTCTAAAAGTGAGGCTGTTTCCATAGTAATTAATTAGTGAATTTAATGTACAGTTAGTCAAAAAATTATTCGTGCACTACTAGTATATATTTGTTTTATTATTTTTTTTTTGTGTGTGCATTTTTTCCGTTATGTTTAAAATAAAAAAAAAATTGGTTTTGTTGCGGTGGCATAATTAAATCAACAATCGAAAGAGGTCATTATGAGCAAGTCAATTATTGATGCGACACTGTGGGATTTTCGAGAGTAAGTGGTATTTTTGAAAATTGATATCCAGTTTTAAGTGGTAATCATAAATCAATAATGGCATTAATAATAAATTACGCATTCGAATTGTTAATAATGCCTCGCTTATTATAAAGAAAAATAACAAATCTTAAATTATATTTTTTTCTGGAATAACTCAAAATAGATTTAGATTAGAAAAAAAATGGATAAGAACAGTCATCGATAATAAGGAGCTACAATTGGTTTTATATATTTTTTATGTAGGTACTTTTTTTGAAGTATTTTAACATTTCAAACTTATGACATCTCCAATTGGCTATTACACAGTTTTTAAATTATATTAAAAGTTTTTGACCTCTTTTGATTTCGTTTCTTTGCATATATTTGTTACCTACGCATATGATGTACATGTATGGTGCGTACACTACTATCCAGCAACTAATATTTACCTACATTTACAGTTTTTCATAAAAAAACATGTAGGCAGGTAATTTGTCATTTTTTTATAACAAACTTAACAGAGTATCTCAAAGGTCAACAATAAAAAAAAATAACAACATTTTTCTAATTGGTATGTAATATATGTATGTACATAGGTATTCAACAAACAAGGCTCATCAACCTGCTGTGAAGGTAAACTCTAGATATGTCTGCTCTTAAGAAACCGATATTCTAGGAAACGTTATTTTGATAGGAATTTGTGAAATTTCCTAAAAATATTTCGTCAAGCTCTTACTATAAATCAAAAATATCGATAATAGTTCATTGACACCATGTTTACTGGTCCAAACTGACAGTAATTAGTATGCGATGTTAATTGACACACAAAAACATATAAAAAAACAAAATATGCCGAGTTGTTTCTTCTTCGCGTTAAAAAGTTTTCGAATAATAAATCATATTTTGAGCGTGCAAATAAAATTGTTATTTATAAAAATTCTATACAACATGCTCCTAATAAGTAATTAAAAAAAAAAATTATGGACTAACTCTGTGTCCACGAAGATAAAAAATTCGACCCTCAAACTGGAGAATATTTTGAGGTTGTTTTTTGTAATTTAGGCAGCCTTTTATTTGTAAATCGTGAATTCAAATCATAATACTGATACAGAAACTAACTTATTTTATCCTGTTTTTCCAAATGAACTTACAGCAATAAGAATGTTTACTTTTTATTTATTTCAATTGTTGATTATCTAATAAGAAATAAAACCCTTTGTAAATATAACCGAAATCCATGATCTACCAAATTGCATCGTTTATAAAACATCATCTCTGTATAGACTTTTTATGTAATAATTTTGAAATATACAAAAAAAAAAAATGTTGTGTCATATAACTCGTAATAGTGTCTTTGTCAGTGAAGAGGATACAATTTCTTTGTTTAAGTGTCATCATGTTGATAAATGTAGTTACACGCATATAAATTATTAGAAAGACAAAAGACATAACTAAGCGACAAACCTTTTAACATTATGTGGTGTTAATTGCAAAGTTGATTTAAACATTTTTAAAGTGAAACCTCTCTTGCCCAGACTTGATAATAAATATTCCCGTCTAAGTCTAATCATATAAATTGTAACATGAAACAATTTTTTAATAATAATTAAAATTATTAATGCTTTTTTTTTGTTGTTGTCTAAAAGTATAGGTAATTATAAACAACTTTTCCTTTCATCAAATGTAAGTATTGCGATACATGCAATACTCACTTAATATTCAATATTGCAGTAGGTATCTGCAAAAATGGAATCCATTTTTTTTTTGTTATTTAAAAAAAATTAATTTTTCACTCACCTTGGCAATTGATTCCATTGAAATAGAATGGCGCTACAATGACTACTAGCGTCACTATTCCTAAACCACTAAATATTGATTGCACTCGGCTGTAATGTAATTTTGGTCTGCATAGCTGATTCGGTTCAGTTTGATTTATTTGTTGTTGAAATTTTCGTTTTGTATTGGCACATCCATCAGTCGAAGTCATTTTTTTTTTAATTTTAATTTTTTTTTTTTGCACTTAGAATCTTTGAGATCCCTTCTGTATTGCTATTAATTGGTGCGGTTAGATGGAATTTTGAGATCTACATTTATGCTGACCACTTTTCGTGCACTTAAGAAATTATTAGTTGCATTATTATTTAATGATTTATGTATGTTGACTCCAACAAAAGAAGAGTTAGAGTTGACTTAAGATTTTTTTTTGCTTTCTTTATTTTGTACAACCCGTCGTCTTAATGAAAAAAAAAGAATAGAAAGAACGAAAAATAATGGATTTGTTGGACAATTCTTGAATAGACTTTTCATTACTGTACACAGGCCATCAAAAAAGTATCAGGCCCAAACTGAATTGTGTTTTTATCAAATAGTCTACAGATGGAACAGTCCATCAGAGACAATAGTCCTGGACTCTAACAAAACTTCAAAACCAACGGTAAACTATAATCACAAGGGGTTGAGAAGAAAATCGGTTTCTGTTCATATAATTTACTAGAATTTAGGCAAGAAACAAATATTTTATTACTTTCCTCAAGTAGTTTTTTATTCTTTGATATAAGATAACATCAACAGCATTAAAAGCAAGTTCATCATCGAAAATATTTTTATACAATCAAATAAATTTGTCTACGTGTGACCTACATTTTTGTTTTGACTTTCAAAATTATATTCTCGTTGGTTCTCACAACGTCTTCTTAAAAACGACAAGACGCGATAAAAAATAATCCGTTATGGACCTCATTAATTTACATTATTGTGAAATAGATAGCAGACAAAATAAGAATCAGAATGAAATTTGAATATTTTTAAAAGATCCGATTAATATCGGTATTGGCGAACAATGGAAATTAACGCCAATTTAAAATATTTCTAGAACAACCAGAAAGTGTTCTACGAAATTGCCTTTTAAAGACAATAAAAACGGTTTTTTTTTCTCTCTTCATTTAACAATGAATCGACTCCACCTTTCGTTAAGTCAACAAAACAAATATAAAATCAAGTAGATAACAGGTTTTTGCACTATATACTCTCAATTTACACTTCATCGATTTTGTTAATATTGCTAAATGATATTGAACAACACAATTTATTTACTTGCTTGTAATTGTCGTTGTCGCCCGTACCACCCACTTTAAAATAACTTAACAATTCCAAAAGACCAACACAAAAAACAAAAAATAATAAATTATTTCAATTGCTATAGGTGCACACTTGTATAAATAATTAATAAACCACCCACTGTAATCCTTGTCTTGTTCCTTTGGGTAAACCGCAGTTTTTCACCATGTACAAATAATTTTCCACTAATTTTTCATCATTTATTCAAATAAATAATCCGCGCGCATAGCCATTTTTGAACATTACATATAGACTTAGGCTTAGAGGCTGTATTTGATATAGACGACGCAAAAGTCAAACGAGAACTGCAAACTGGTTCGTTAGTAGTTTAGTATGGTCATGCGGTTAAAATTAAATATTTACTTGTAGTAACGGACCTTTCTCTTTATTCCGCGTGTACATATAAGCTAAATTATATTATATATAGGTATTTCTGGTGTGTATGTTGAATTACCTTCTTAAGTCACACATGGTGATTGTAAAGTAAAAAATTTGATACAATTTAATATAAAGAAGGATCCAAACATAGAACGCAAGTTATGGTAAAATTTCTTTCTAAAAGATATCTGATGGAAAAATCAAAATTCAAAACAAACTTTTTTATCTAAAACCTTCAAATCTTCATCTATCTAATACGTTAAGTCTCTAGCTATACATTTACAATAAAACTGAACGGAACTGAACGTAAACCTTAACAATTTAAACAATTTTCTGTTCCATTGCCATTACAATTCAGTTTTGCAATAAGCGAAGTCCTACCAATAAAAATTTCTAAACTGAACGTAATGAACATTTTTTATTTCCGAATTATTGGCCTAACTTAAGAAACTTAACTTGAGAATATTACGAAATTAGGTCATTTCACATCTAGGAGTACTAAAGATGAGATTTTGAAACTTTTTGGCGCATTTCTCTATTTGGTTTTTTAAAACTCATGGTGTCTATTATGCAATCCGAACGAATTCCGATTCGACCAAATTTTTGTAGTTTGGTATTAGGACATTCGATATCCGATCGGCTTATCGCATTATGAAATCGGAATTCGGTTTTTTTTCCGAAAACTACAGATTTATATGATTTAGTCGTTGCCGAAGTCTTCAAGTTCAACAAGTGTTGTGTTTAATTGGATTTTCCAGTAAGAGCGATGGGAAATTCGGATTTTTTTCTAAGAATTTTTTGTTGGAAAATTGAAAATAATTTATAAAAGATTGAAAATAAAATTTTTCATCAAATATGTAACATTTGATCACTTAACTTACATAACTCTATGCCAAATTTCTGTACTTACTTTTTTCGATTCGATACATCACTAAGGTGAAGCAACAACGATTTACTTGATTAAAGGAATTTATACCGAATTTACTTGATTCAAGAACTAACTACTGATTACCCGCCTTACAATTTTGATTAAAGCTGTCATGAACGGAGAGACTATAAAACAGCGTCAAAGAAGTTTAGACAATATATCAACGTAGGTACTTGTTTGGAATTATTGTGCTTCTTAGCGCTACCAATCGAGGATGTTATTCAAATAACATGTTCTCAGAGTAGTTCTACTCAATGCCATTGAGAACGTGTAAACATTTTTAATCCAATTATCATCATGTCATTGTTACACATTTTTATGTACTAAAATAAAACTTATTTATTAAAAAGATGCATGGATAGTTAGTCACGACACATACAATACTGGTTTTAGTATAAAAAACATTTTTGTTCATAATATTAAAAATAATCCCTAAATTACATATACATACAAACATATATATCTTATTAAAAAAACATTTTAAGGCACTTTAAGATAACAGCTACTAAAATATCATACTGAAACAACTGTACAGATTTTTTTTCTTTTTCGTATATTAAATATTGGTGTCAACTCCGTCCAGTGGTCCGTTTCCTTCGCCATAATCCAATTCATCTTCATTCGGAATATCTTCTAAATCCTCATCCTTAGTTTCCGGACATGACATACATCGACTTTCATTGATACCATAATTTATGCACGTCGATCCAACACATTCACAGCATCCATCATGAAACCATCTGCAATAATGATTGGATTACAGGATATTTATTATTCGTCTTTTCTTCCAAATAACTACATTTACCTATAACTTGTGGCGCCCATACTCTGACAATTTGTTTTGCATTTATTCCATGACAAACATTGCGACATATAAATTACGGTACAATTGTACGTGATAATATTCTCTCGTTCTTTTATCGATGCATCTAGTTCCTGATCAGTTGAGTCTGCAATGAAATATGAACAATTATTATATATGAAAGATATCCGATCCGATCTCATCTATCTAAAATGACATTTAGTGCCCCCATGTATAATTCTTCTTTTCCTGTTTTATTTTCAGAACCGAACTTGAATTTACTTTATTTGGACAAAGGAACCAAGAGAAGGAGGACATGTTCAAAAACTAGGTAAGTTGAACAAATTAAATTTACTTTTATTAGGCATTTAGTCAGTTGTGATAGGAGGAGTGGCAATTTGGTTAGTTAGTTAAAAAAAAATATTTATAGCGAAGGGAGTAAGTTTTTTTGACTCCTTTTTATATATGTCATACGAAAGTAATTCATTTGCTGAGAAAAAAAAACTCAATAATTCAGCAAAGGGATGAAAACATTGTTGGCACTTGATAACGATGATTAGTGGTGAGAGTCTGGCCAAATCTATACCATCCCACAGTGATTGAATGAATGATTAAATGCTAATTGATAGAGTGGCTTGATCAATGGAACCAATACCTGTTCAGAATTTAGTGTTTCCTAAAATATACTGGAGCCGAATCCTACAACTGGTCATTGATTTGTTCATTTTTGTTCGCTATCAATACTTTTCATATATCTAGATAATTCTAAGGCATTCGATCATGTAGATATGGACTGCTTTGGAATATATCCAAATTTCAGCTTGTCATTGATAGAATTTACTTTGCCGTTTTGCTGATAAGAACTTGTCGCTCCTTTAACTTATTGTAAAAAATCGGACTTTCCTGTACTTACGCAAATAAATTTTAAAATCTTTATCCAACTTAGCTCCGTAGAGTGCAGCATCAAAATCAACAGGAAACGAGAATATTGACCATTTTACTTCCTCGTCTGGTTCGGCTGTTAATGCTTTGAACAATCCCGGAATAGCTTCCAAATCCTCAACGTGAGACTTTTTCGATAGACCACTACGAGTTTCATTCGGTTTCGGACACATATCTGGAAAATTGAATTTTTCTTATAAAATGATTTAATCCAAACAAAAAGTAAGAAAACTAACCAACACAGCTACAACATTCACTGTACAAATAGCTCAAACAATTGTAGCATTCCTTACAGCAGGAACAATTTTTCAGGTCACATTTACAGCTCTGGGTTAGCATACATTTCGAGACCATTGATGCACAGACCTGTTCGTTGCATGAGTAAGCTAAATGTGCCAGTAAAAATGTAAAAAATGCAATTGCTAGTGCTATCGAAATTTTTTTGTCAGTCATATTCGGTCCTGAAAATGATCAATTAATTAAATATATTGGATAACCTTTGAAAATTTAAAAGGATTTAGGCATTTTGCACAGTAAAACGTCGACAATCCGAAAAAATTCTTATTTTATTTTTTGTTTAAATTCAAATTATTTTACAAATTTCAAAGGACCACATATCGGACTTTAGCTCCTATATGAAAAAAAAATCTATTTTGAAAATAGGTAATTCGTTAAAATGTGGTTAATGCAACACTATGCAGCTCTAATACAAACAGCCAACACCATTTGCTTATTTACTTTTTTACGGTCAATGTTAAAACGTAGATTCCCGTTTTGTTCCATAAATTATCTTCAAATACCAAGAAAAGGGCTATAATTACTTACTTAGGTACTATTCACATCCCAGGTAGGTAACTATGTTACATATATTCAAATTCCGGAAATACCAAATAAGTGCATTGCCATTGCCAGACATTTTAATAAAAAACTGTGCACGAACAGGGCCGTATTAACCATAAGAATTCAAATGGCGCCAAAGAATTAACTACTCTTGACTATCGAATTTTAGGCCTGTCTCCGTATCTAACATAGGTGGAAATGGAGCACTTTAATAGGAGTGGCCTGGGTGAAATTTTAAATCTCCTTGGAAATGGCATAAATTCAATGAGTATTTCATAATCTTCCAACAACCACCTGCCAATTTATGTTTGGTAATTTTTCTGAACTGTAGCTGTAGTTGAGAGAAAAATATTTTTCCATTATGTTTATTTTGGTATTGTGATTTAGTCATTTTTAATGGCGAATCATTTTGTGTTTCACTATCTATTAAATGTTAATCCATCATCCATCATAAATATCGTTAATGCATAGCGAAACGAAAACAGGACCCACTATAGTATATATACGAAATCGATTTAAAGTCGTCTTCGAGCTTGGATTCCACGGAAAAATCCTTCGACTGTGTCTGTGGATTTTCTGGAACAAATTCCACATTCCGACCACCTAATGTAAGCGTAAACAATTTTTTTGAGAAGTCTTCATCTTGTATTAGATGTACGATTTGTTACATGAATTATTTTTTCGGATATATATTAACGGATATTTATTACTCCGAAATAATTTCACGGATGTTGTCCCGCGAATTTTTGTATTACATTTAATTTTGGTTGTGATTTCTTTCATTCCACCTTATGGATCAAATCAAGGAAAAAATTAAATTCAAATTGAACAGAACATTAAAAACTATCTGGCTACGGGCCTGTGATTAAATACAAAATCATTCATACTCTGAGATAATTTTCTTGTATTTTTGTTATTTTATTAATGATGAGGATCCTCTATGTCTGTCAAGAGAATTATTTGTTGTTTATCCAATTAATGCACAATTAAACTATTTGCGCATCAATGGCTCTATCATATTCTTAGTTTACAAATTAACTTTAAAATTATGAAAACAATTTTACAGCAAATTAAGATAATAAAAATTCTTACCTGCGCTGTCAATTTAATAAAATACACAAATTAACGTAAACGTTCAGAGATCACGAAATGCAAGATCACTTTAAAATATATAAAATCACACAAAGATCTTTTAAGATGAAATGGTTAAGCACGACTGAGTGTGTTTGTATTTAATGAGAGTTGAAACAGCAAGAGATATTCGAATGTTGTGTATCTACATTGTTGTTCAGAGATGATATAGGAATCGTATACAGTCTCTTCCTCATTCACTCCAATAAGCAATGTTAAAGTACTTGTACAGTGTTGCCAACTGTTTGCCAAGTGAAAACAGATTCCCAAATAAGATTGGAAAGAATTTTAAGTTATTATAAAAAAAAATCGTTTCTCATATCAGAAGTGGGATTACAACCAATAAAAGGGACAAATTATATAACACATTACGGCTGTGCGGGGTGGAAATGTAATCATTTTTATTTTTGATGAATCAACTTTTCTTCCTTCCGTTAAAAATTTTTGGGTACGCGCCCAAATTGCATTGGATGAATTAGCTTCCTTTCTTCACAGTAGACCTTTGAATAATGAATTTGACAGATCAGCGATATTTTACTGTACAAAGGTTCAGCGTTCCATAGGATGCACATTTTATATTATCGTTAGACAAGAATTTAAAACAATTTCTATATTACAACTAACTCATTAGGTACATAAACAATAAAAAAAATCTATTTTTCCGTATTTGCTGAAAGATTCCGTAGAGAATCTTCAAACTCAACTGGTTCAATTTTACGTTTTGCAGCATCATATGCAGGTGGTCCAATAAGTTCTACCACCTCGTCATAATTTAGTGTCTCTTTTGCCAATAAAGCTTCGGCCAGCTGAATATTTTCGTACATAAATTAATTAGAAACAGCAATTAATTAGAAACAAACACAAATCGAACCAACCTTAATTAACATTTTCTGATTATCCTTAAGAATTTGTTCGGTTTTTTCATATGCCAGAAGAACCATTTTTCTTGCCTCTTCATCGATAATGTTTCCTAATGCTTTTGAATACGGTTTATCACCGCTGTAATTTTGCTTTGACTCGTCTGGCACATACATAGGACCAATTCGTTTATTCATGCCAAACTTCGCAACCTAATTAATTAATTGTTGAAATAATAGAAAATGTAACCAAAATTTTATTGTTTTACTTACGACAGCATAAGCGATTTTCGTAACTTTTTCCAAATCATTTTGAGCACCAGTTGTGATGCGATCAAATGTTATATTTTCTGCAGCCCGACCACCTAGGGCCATACAAATTTTATCCTCAAGTTGTTCTTTGGTAAATAGTTTTTGTTCACTTGGTGTATACTGTGCAAATCCTAAGGCTAAACTAGTTCTTGGAACTATGGTGACTTTTTGGAGAACATCCGAATATGGCAGTAACCTGTGGATGTGAAAAAGTGTCAAACAAATTGTACAAATATTATTATCATGATGACGACGTGATTTCATACCATCCAACCAATGCATGTCCAGATTCATGAAAAGCAATCACACGTCGTTCATCTTGTGATAAGGCGTGAGATCTCTTTTCTGTACCACCTAAAGGAAAAAAATATTAGTAAAGAAATCCTAAATTCCTTTTTGGTCTGGATCTGGTCATATTTGGGTTTGGTAGTTTTATTTGGTAACTTGATAAAAGACGCTTCATCAAAGAATCCTCCATCTCATGATCTTCTTTAGAAAAAAAACCTAAACCCAGACTTTCTTTAACAGAAGATCTACCGGCAAGAGATCCAGAAATCATTTGAAACCGACTTTGTATATAAATTGGTAATTGAGAATATCACCGAAGTGATCTGTTCAATAATACAACAAAATATCTAAAAGACATTTATAGATTGTAGGCTTACCGACAAGTCTTTCCACAGCATATTCTAAGTTCTTAGCATTGACAACCTTTTGAAAACTTCTCGCAGCATGAAGGGCGGCCTCATTGCATACGTTTGCTATATCAGCACCAGAAAAACCCGGTGTCAGAATTGCCAGTCTAAATAATTCGATTAGTTTTCTTATTAGAAACTCATTGTTAGCAAAATGATACCTGGCCGAATATTTGGTGGGTTCGTATTCTAACGAAATTCCCGTCAAATGTTTTTCGAATATTTCCCGTCGTTCGATTAGTGTTGGTAGATCAATTAATATATGACGATCAAATCTTCCTGGTCGTAGAAGAGCCTTATCAAGTACGTCAGCTCTATTTGTGCTGGCCAACATTAGGACACCTTGCTTAGAAGCCATACCATCCATTTCGACCAATAATTGATTTAAAGTCTGTTCTGATTCACCTGAACTAAATTGCTGTCCACCACCTGAAAAAAAAATGAAAAATCAATCTCAATTACTTAGCGTCCCACTAAAGCAAGACCGTACTAGTTCCAGCTCGTTGTCGTCCAATTGCATCAATTTCATCTATATAAATAATGCATGGAGCCCGTTTTTTGGCTTCTTTAAATAAATCTCGTACACGTGCGGCGCCAAGGCCACCAATCATTTCAATGAATTCGGAACCATTCATACTCAAAAATGGTACAAGTGATTCGGTGGCAACAGCTTTAGCCAACAATGTTTTACCACATCCCGGTGGACCAAGTAGTAGGGCACCTTTTGGAACCTTTACGTTATGAATTAAAAGTAATTAAATCGAATCACACACACACACAAACACACCCAAAAACTGTTTGCATTACCTTTGCACCAAGTGTCTGATATTTTTCAGGTCTTTTAAGATAATCTACGAATTCAGATACCTCTTGTTTGGCTTCTTGTAGACCTAATAAAGAGAGATAATAATAATAATAATTTATTCGCTGAACTCCAGATTGGAAAAAAGCAAATTTACCGAAAATGACAATTCCCTGAAAACGAGAAAATTTTATATATTCCATTTAGCCTTACCCCGAAAACACCATCGAGAAAGTACTAAAGGGAACACTCCATTTTTTTAATAGAATATAATAACCTATGTGAGATGACGATGTGTTCTTCTAAAAAGTATTGGACTTCATCTTCAATTCAGGATAAGACAGTAATTCTTCAATAGTATAGTAGTTTTCAGGGAAATGTCATTTTCGGCTAATTTTCATGGAATCGTTTGGGGATATTTTTCAAAATCTCTTTGATAGGAGTTGCAAATCACAAAATCTAATTTTTTTTAATACTAACCTGCGACATCTTTGAATAAAACGCCTTTTCCACCATCCATTGGATCAACTAAAGTAAACTTTGCACGTCCCATCTGAGTCTATACCAAAACACAAATCGATTATTAATAAAAATGACCACGAATTTATTAAAAAATATAGAAAATTTACAAATGAGTCCATACTAATTGGTGACTTCATTCCTTTCATTCGTGACATTACGATCAAGAAAATTGCCGCCAACAGTAATGTGCCAACAATTTTGGGACCAAAATCAGAATGTCGTTCATATGTAATCGTTACACCTAAAAAGGATTCATTACTTCTGTAACGTTTTTGTCTGATGTACACCCTTACCATCTTTTATTCCCAATCGACTTTCAACATCTCTAAGTTTTTGCTCAAATTTGGCCGTATCCGCTACAGCCATATGAAATATTGTTGAATCATATTGTCGTCCCTTAATAACAGCACCATCATGCAGGATGACCGTTACCATTTCCATATCGGGACGTATTATCAATTCTTTTACTTCGCCCGTTGCTAACATATGATGGACAAATTCATGCCATGAAACATAACGCGTTGATGTTTCGGGACGATTTCTTTGTGGAAATGCCATTGTTACAACAGCAATGAGCATATAAATTGTGGCCATCCAGAGTATGGCCTTTGTTAGAACGGACATCATTTTGTTGTCGCGTTCATCGCCTTTTTTACCATTACCGTCCTTTTTTGGATTATTATCACTACCGGATGGTGGTGGTGGTGGTGGTTGATCATTTTTCGATGAATTTGTTTGGGCATTTTTATCGTCTGTCTGATTTTTTTCTGAACATAAAGAAGATGTGGTATGAAACATTCGAAAGAAATCCACTTTTTGATCAGGACATGATCGTTTAATAAGATTAACTAAAGCTGCGTATTCACTATTGAGTTGTTTGTGCTGCAATTAATATATATTTTAAGGATACAATACATTTTTGATATGATTTTACCTACTTGTTTTCGATTCAACGTTTGAAGTTGAGGAAATGCATACGCATTCGATACATTTTTGAAGAAATTATTTTCTAACAATCTCAAAGTTATTGTTATTAATTTTGAATGTGTTCCTAATTTAAACATTGTCTAATAAAGGAGGAATAATTAAAATACGGTAAGTAAAGAATAATAAATAAAAACATAACCTTACAAATTTGTCACTGGTTGTGTTGTAATCAATTCTCTATATGTTGATATTGCGAACTTAAATCTATTTGAAAATTATCATAATGTTACGAAATTATTTATTTATGTTTTATGCAATTAACTAATTACGATTCAATTGAAAACTTTTTTTATTTTTTCACTTGTATTTTATTATCATATGAAAAACTGTCAAAAATAATGACGGCAATCGGCAAATTTAGTACTTCTATTTGAATCCGATCTATTACTTTTTATTGCAATGCGAGGCTTTGTGTAGCGGAAGTGCGTCTATCAATATGAATATTCGATGTTTAATTATTTTAACAGTAAATTTTGGATTATTAATTGTAAATCAGTGATGTTTTTGTTTATTTCTGAACAGTGATTAATAGTTGGTGCAATGTTTAACGTCAAACATTAGTTTTAAAGGGGGCTACCTCTGTAAGTGTACCTCTCTATAGGCCTTAGTGCTACTTTTTTATTTTTAATGTTAGTTTTTTATTTATTTTAAATATTTAACTAAATTCTTTTATATTATGTACACATTTGATATCAATATCTGTTGAATTGTCGTTTTTCTCCTTTTATATTAATAATTAATATTGCTTTGCACTGATATGTGTTTGCAGGGTTGTACTTACAAGAGCCTACTTCTTATTTGATTGGAGTCGAACACTGCCCACAATTAGCAAGGGCCAATCGCCTGTTTGTTCACTAAATACTTACTACCAAATTTTTGTGTTATCCTGTCCACTTCAATTCTCCTCAGGTAAAATATTTTTTTTATTTTAAGATTATGTGGCCTGTATTAAACAGAGGTAATATTAATATTATAGGTGTAGAATGAAAATTACAGTAATCCCTGGTCCACGAGGGGAAATGTGTTCCAGAAAAACTCTTGGGTTTGCAAGATTAGAATATCCTACAAATTAAGTGGCACCTTAAACAGAACTTTTGCCAGGTAATATTGAAAATATGATTTTAGATTTTAATGATATTGAAGGCAAGATTTTTAAGGATCAAGACTACTTTATTGAATCTCTTCTAAAGTTTTGAAATAATGGCATTAGGTCGTTTTTCGGTACTACGGGGATTTTGTATTTGATATTCGATGATGCGATTTTCAATATTCTGCGGTATTTAGTATTCCCAGCTTATGGGAATATTTGAAACTTTACAATAAAATTGAGGGCATGCCAAAATTATAGAATATTCTGAATGATCATTGTGAAGAAAATCCTAAGTGAACGACTATTAGTATCTTAACTTACTAAAGATTTAGGAAGGAGCCTGAAAACAGTTTATTATTCCATCTATGTTTCTGGGGTGTCTACATAATTACATTTACGCAATCACAATTTACAATTTATTTTTTATAAATTAAAAACTTAAGTATTTATTATATACAAAATTTAAAATTAGGCTAGTTATTTTGGGAAGTCTTATATAGGTGGAGCAATACCACTAATTGGAAGATCTTTGGGAGGAATAAATCCTTTAGGTGGTAGATATCCGATCGGTGGTAAATATGTTCGATCAACAGAATTTTTTCCGTTTTTGTTGTCCTTAATGTTAGGTCTGATGTCATCATTGAGACTGAAGCTTTCTCTGTTGTAACTACTATCGATGATACTATTACTGTTCAGTTTGTTTGAGTTTTTACTTCCATTAGTATTTAGTTTATTGGCACCATTAGTTTGTGTTCCTTTGGAGTTATTTTTGTTATTCAAACCACCGTTATTGTTCTTGCCGTCCTTTCCTCCATTCAATGATGAACCACCTCCTAATAAACTACTAGCACCAACACCACCACCATTTCCTTTTATTGAATTGGCCCCATTTCCTTTATTTGAATTGGCACCAACGCCAACACTACCGCTAACGCTACCACCAATTCCTTTATTTGAGCTGTTACCAACTCCAACTCCAACACCACTACCACTACCACTTCCTTTATTCAAGCTGGCATTATTTCCTTTATTTGAGTTGACAGAATTTCCCTTATTAGTGCTGGCACCATTTCCATTATTTGTGGTACTACTGCCCCCTACACCATTACCATTTTTTGAATTACCGCCACTGTTTAAGCCATTATTCAAACTATTGCCGCCTTTATTAGCATTTGTACCTTGAATGCTTAATGCCCCATTCAATGATCCTTTGTTTTGTTTGTTTTTATTGAAGTTTACATTATTTCCAACATTATAATCAACATTTAGTAAAAGATCGTTAATATTTCCATCGCCATTTCCTTTATTTGGAGATGTCTGACTACCACTTCCAATACCGCCAACATTACCTGCAGAGATTTTGCTCGCTTTATCTTTTTTATCTTGTAATTTTTTTTTGAATCCTTCAAAATCAATGCTTGGTCTACTAAAATCAAATGTTTTTGGAGTTGTTGGTGGAGTCGTTGTTAATCTATCAATTTGAAATAAATGTAATTTATTACATAAATGTGAAATGACAAATTTCTTACTCTGGAATATCAAGTTCCAATTCGGTCATAGGATGATATCCAAATTCATCTGCAGTATATCTGAAAAAAATGAGGGTGGACATTATTGCTAGGTCATTATCAGTCACCCAAATACCTTACCTTACTCGGTACCTCTTGCCATCTGCTCCTGTATATGAATATGAACCCATAACGACAAATGTTTTTTCGTCCTTAAGTTTTCCAACTTGTGCAATTTGAATTCCATTTTGTGTTTCAAATCTGTTAAATATTATTTTATTATTCATCTTAGAAAATTGTTGAAAACTGTTATCAATACAAATATCTAAATTTTCCTTTTCCCTGATGATTTTGATTTTGTGAATTTGTTATTTCTGCTTGTTGTAAATCACCGCTAAATTGTGTTGGAGGCTACAATAAGAATCCTTTTTTTTAAAAAAAAAAAACCTATACATTACTGTATTTAAATTTAATTTACTTTATCCTCATCTTCTTCTGGAATTTCTAAGTCAGGATCTCCTTTAAAATCCTTAAAAGGATCACCTGTCTTTTTTGGAAATTCTACCTTAGCGCTTGATACAGCCGCAACAATACAAAGTAGTAGTATCTGTCGAATTGCAGATATTAATTAATTGTTTTTTTTTTTAAATTATTATTAAAATTTTATCAGTAAAAGATTTTTAAAAAAAATGGAGGGGATTAGAATTTAGCTTCAAAATTTCACGCACTGAGACTAATATAAGAATCCAAGATATAAAGTAAAGAGGTTAGGTCTATCTCGTCGTTAAGTAGGGGAGCGCGGGGTTATTGGAGCCACGGGTTAATAAGAACCACTTCAAAATTAACAAATTTAACAAAAAGAAGAAAATGGGGTAAATAAATAAGGAAAAATGCAAGATTTAAGGAAATACTCTGTTGTGCGGGAAATTAAATGCTATGAAATACCCCATTAAAATAAATTATTTAAAGAAATCTATTACTTCATGGCTTTAAAAATCACATTCCAAAGTGAAACAAATAATTCACATATTTAGTTTATAATTTCAATAAATGTCCAAATATTGCAAGAAAATTTAAATATCGATTTATTTGACTGACCGCTATCTCAGCATTACTTTTGGCATATCAATAATTTGTTGTTGCAAAAAAAAAAAAAAAAAATCTGACATTTAAAATTATGTTATAATCTCTATGGTCACGGTAATGTCAACAAAAACTGACCAAAAAGGAAATACAAACTAATTTATTGTCTATTCCATGTCAGGTGTCTAATTCTTACAAACAAGTTCTGAATAATTTTTTTAAAAATCTATGAAATATTCATACATAAGTGAGATATGATGAATTATTAAAGTTAAGCAGGTTCTTAAGTAGGTGAAGACCTACTATCTAAAGTGTCTACAAAATTTGAAAAATGTGTAATTTATGATCATACAGAGATGATGGTGACTCAGATATATAACAATCGATAAAATGCTAGTTGTGAACAATTTACATTATTTATTTCTAATAACCATATTTGCATACTTATTTTAATGTGGTATTATATAAGTAATTTTTTTTTTTTTTTGGGAAAAAAGATGAATTCCCGTATATGAAAAAAAAAACCTGATATATGCATATGACATGTTAAGGTCCGTTTCATTCAATTAGAAATAGTCTTCTTTACCGATGAGTAAACATATAAAATTTGAATAATTTACCATTTTAAAAATTAATTTTTTTTTATTAACTTTTTTATATCGCAGGTTTAACGAGAAAAAAAAATTATGCAAATTTTATTTGCAGATAGAACGGTTTTTTTTTTACCTTTGACAAATCGATGCGAAAAATAGTTGGGAAACCGAAAAAACCTTGGAAGATATTATTAAAAAAATATCATCCGAATTGTAGACGCGCGTGAATTTAGCGCATTTTTATTTAAATTCTATTTGTTTACCTATATCGGATTAAAAATTTATATATTTTAATTAATATTTTATGAAAACGTTACAATTGTTAGCCGCATGCGGTCCTAATTACTAATTCAGCACATGTAACTTCAAATTTATGTATATAGGAAGTTTTTACATTGGAACCATTTTTTTTTGTCTCCACAAAATTACCACAAAATTACCAAAAACTTACAGACTTTATGTCATCTGACAATATAACGACATTTTACATAATAATTTATCTCTGTTTATGTCATTGATTTTTAAATTAGCATATATATCTGACACATGATGATTAATTTAATTGCAAATGAACAATTTTACACACGAATAACGTGTGCAACCGTATTTTTATTTGGACGTATCAAGTTTCCTATTATATTTTTTGTTTTGTTTTTAATAGACATATCGAATTTTTATTATATTTGCTCTCATCTCTTTTAATAAATAAGATACAGGATCTTAATCTGTATTTAATATGGCATTTGTATCGTGTATAATTATGACTTTTTATTATTTAATTCGATTCGTATTTTCTTTGTCGCCTAGTATATCTATAGAATTTATAGAATGGCTTTATTCAACATAATTATTAGATATGATTTATTGATTACCGTGACGAACGGACTTAATATTTTTCTGAATAGCAACCAACCGTTTGACTTGACAATTTAACAAAATATTTTAAATTATTTTTTTGAAGTTAATGTTAAGCCTAACTTATCCGTTAGGAATTCAGCCTAACTTATCCGTCAGGAATTGAAATGCATTACATACATACATAACGCATGGAGAGTAGTCAATATTGTCACATGTAACAAAAAATCAAAACTAACACATCCTTTTTTTTTTGGAAATAAATTTTAATGCAAGTTTGTTGTAAATAAATATTTAATCTTACAAATTCTAGAAAACAACAATAATTTCATTTTTTTTAAATTAATCTCTTCACACATTTTGATACTGTTAAAAAGGAATTTTTTTGTTTTTGTATTCTTATTAAAAAAAATTAAAACTAACACTGAAATTTGCAAAAACCAAAAAAAAAAAAAAAAATTGGCAACGCATACATCTGAGAAGAGGTTAATACAATAAAATGCAATTAAGGATTTTTATCTTAAATCTCTTATATCCTCACAAACGTTCTCACAAAAACTAAAATACTGCCATTTTTTAAAATGGCGCTACCTTTATTTTATTGATTAAATTGACAGGAAAAAAATTAATTTTAAAATAATTCAAAAACCTTAAATGCTAAAAAAATGTTAAAACCTAAAAATAGACTACAAAAGTACAAAGAAATTTCGCAGTGTATGAAAACGTAAAAAACTGCAATTCAATTCTTTTTTTTTTCAGAAACTACGTCTAAATTTTACTGCATTTAGATCAATCTACTGGAGCCCTACAAAAATTCTGCTAAATTTTAATTAAAGACTTTCTTCGATTGTTTTCGGATCATCCAATGAGAACATTTTGCGTTTTCTATATAGAATTTTTTGAAATCGTTTTTATGTGCCCATATAAATATGATAGGGAATTGTACATGAACCGTACTTTGTTTAAGCATTTCAAAACTTTAAGCACTCGACAAATTAGCATTAAAATATGTATGTACTTGATCTAAGAATTATACACTACACAGGTTAAGGCCAGGCTATTCAAGTATGTAATCGCCTACGGTGTGCTTAATCTTAAAACCGATATGTTAGGTGTCTATCTATCTATCTATAGTAATATTTGATAGTATGGTTTGAATGTTTTTTTTTGTTGGTAAAAGCTAAAAAATCACTTTTGACTTTTAACAATTTATTAAATATAAAAATATTGAGATGACCAACATTGTAATGTCCAAACAAACATTAAACATCAAGAACATTAAGTACAAATTCTACAACACAAAAATCATTAATTAAAATACTCAATGTCAACCAAATTAGTCTCACTTATCACATTTAATCATTAATAATTAAATATTGACGTTTATCCAATGTTTCACCCATCACTTTTTAAAATTCTATAAATATTCATCATGGTCCATAGAACAATTAACTATACAACCGAAAAGTTCATGCAATTCTTCCCACATTAAAAATCCAAATTTATTCCACATAAGTCAAGTAGCACCTAGCACTACGGTTATATATAGAGATAGTAAATAATATTGCCGAAATATACTTAAACACATACAATTTCCATTGATTTTGCACAATCATAATTTAAATGTCAACAAATTTTTTTTTTTTTTTTTTTTTTAAATCTACATCTAATATGAATACCGCCACACACAAAGCACTATTAGGTATTATTGGAGATTATCGATTCAATGCAAAATTAATTACAATAATAATCACTTTTAATCGTTATTAATTAAAGATCTTTATACCAATTTAACATTCAATTATTCAAATATTGTCACTAAGTAAGTAAGAAACTTCAATCATTTTTGAATTAAAAAAAAATGGTGTTTAAAAATCATTTATGTGAAAAGGTTAAAAGGTACGCTCAAACTATGATCGGTAAAATCCATTGGCATTATTATCATCTGGATTCCATAAGTAATTTTGAGATGTTCACTTACAAGACGTTTCATATTTAAAAAAAAAAATTTCACCAAAAAACCAATAATTCTGTACTTGTTGTGGTTCTTCTTCACTGGAATTTTTAATAAATAATAAAACTTATGGAAGATATTGCCAAATAAATTTTGTTTATATATGCCAATCCCTTCTACTATATAATATTATTTTAGAAACGATTTTGGATGGCCCCCCTTCCCCTCCTTTCCGCTACTATATAGTTATAGGTTATCATACTCGTATATGTACCCAGAAATATTCCTTTCGATCGTGATAGCTGTCAATTCGTATTTTGTACCGAATATTAAATAGATTCTTCTTTTTTTTTTTTATTTATTTATTGTTATAATTCCATTAGTGGTACCTATCTATAGACGGAGGATTAACACACTCATATCAAACGGTGATAGTTAATTTTATAGTCATATAGTATCGATTAATGATTATGGTTAGATGGTGGTTTGATTACATAGTTCAGTACAATTAAGTTTTTTTTTTTTTTAATATATATTTAGAGACTTTTGTTTTATTTTGTTAAAACTCCGCAAAAAATGAAATAATTGACTGTACCAATTATAATATACCCTAATTTATTATCTAATATTGAGAAAATGATTACAAACTTCAGAAATTACATAAAATTGATTGCAGCGCTATAATGGTAGACCGTGGAACTTTTTCAATCTATTTTTAAAATCTTTTTTTTTTATTCTCTATAATTTTTTTTATGTACATTTTCCTCTAAACCAAATAAATTTCGTGTAAATGATTAAAAACGTAAAAATTACATAAAATTAATTGCAGCGCCAGAATGATAGGTCGTAGAACTTTTTTTTCTTTGTTTAAAATCTTTATTTTTTTATTCTCTATAATTTTTGTTATGTGCATTTTTTCTACATTCCGAATATATTTCGTGTAAATGATTAAAAACCCAAAAATAGTCGTAGAGTTTTTTTTGTCTATGTTTAAAATCTTTATTTTTTTATTCTCTATAATTTTGGTTATCTTCATTTTTTCTACTTATCCAAAAATTAGGTTACACACAGTTCTCCACCTTTCCTATATTTTTTTGCAGCTTTTTTTTCCTTTTAAAATCGCAGAAAAAATGTTCAAGATGTTCGGTGCCTCACCAACATTTTTTTCGGTTTCTTTCATCAAAATGACGTAAGTTTTTGTTAAAAATAGTCTCATGATGATGGTATCAATAATTCTCACGAGTCGCCACTGCCATTTTATGTATCACAGGTGATACACTGTGTTTATTTCTTATCCAGATGCTTTTAGATTTTGTTTTTGTTAATTTTCCCCGTTTTTAATTTTTTTTTTTTTTATTAGAGTATAATTTTTTTTTTTAAATGAAATACAGAAATTCATCCAGTGTAGGGTTAATTTAACTGAACTATCTCGAAAATATTTACATAAAATCTATCTATTATTTTCAATTGAATAAATTATGCGTTCATCTTACAATATTGTGATTATGATAAATATCTACACTTTATTTTCAAAATAACAGATTGCCGCAAGACTTCCGATTTGGATGATTTATAAATTGTAGTAGAAACGTTTTGAACTTGAAAACTTAGCACCATCCATATATGATTAAAAGCGTTGAGTGTATTATTGAAATATTGAAAATAATAATAATAGCAATAATAATAATAAGAAATTTTTAACAGTAATCAATTTATATAAATGCATTTAGAGTGTAGCAACAACAAAAAAATCGTGGGAAAGCGACTAAATTAATAAAACATATTTTTTTATGGATTAATGTGACAACCTACAAACGAATTTTACAATCACATTATTAATGTTTAATATTTATTTGATAAATGAGAAATAATTAATTTTATCTTATTTTTTTTTTTAGTTCGTTGACCATTCCAAAAATAACAAAAATGAATTGCGAAAATTTGCAATACTAATTTTTTTGAAAATGGGTGTCACAAGTCTTTTACTACTTATTTGATTGCAATAAAGAAATAATCTTTTATAAAAAAATGATTAATGACGACCAATAATTTGCTATTTCTACTAACTGAAGACAATTTTACTGTTATCATATAATTGATTCATAACTGTTATTGATGTTGAAGTGGAAATTAAACGTTCTTGAGCTTAAACAATTTAATTTTCGCTTAGTGCTTATTTACCTTGATCCCACATTTTAAAATTCAATTTCGCTTGCTATAAGTGCCTTAATTTTTAAAAAAACACTTAATGCCAATAAAATCATTTACATATTAGGCACCTCTATACTGTATATGCGAAATTTGAAAGGTTATTTGAACAGGAGTGTTTATAGGGGCCTTTTTTTAGAAACTATCAGATAGAACTCAAATTTTATATCTAAACTAGAATTAATTTAAATGTAAAATTAGTAAATTACACTATGCGATGAAGTGCTGATGTCACTAACACTAAATTAAAACAGTACAGAGAAAAGGAGAGACTTTTATAATTGAAATATTTAAAATTAAGGATGACTGTCAAGGATGACTATATACAAAACTTCCTTTTGTGTAGTTCATTTTATTAAATTCAAATTTTAGTTGCTCGAAATAAAAAAAAAATAAAAAATTACCAAGGGGTCCAATTATATAGAACTCTTACACTCACTCACTCTTATCTTATCTTCTTATCATAGCCATCTTAACCCTGGAAGTTAGTTTTGGCTTACTTTACAACATTTCTCCAGTGTTGTCAGTCCTCTGCTACGTTCCTTTAGTTTCTAACGCCCAGGCTCACTCACTCACTCACTTACACATTAATTATCGATAATCTATAGATTAAAAATGATCTCATGTGAATGACATAATTTAATTAATTCCCTCAAAATACCGATAGGTCAAAAAGAGAGGGTTTGGGTTATCAGGAAAGAGGAGTAAAAAACATTACCATCTGATAACAATAAGACGGTGTGGGCATAGGGAAGAAAATACAAGAGATTCGAGTTCGTCTAACCCGGCTCAGTCAGAAGTCAAAAGACATAATAAAAAGCGATCACATTGAATCAGAGGAATATATATTTTATATAAGATCAAAGCTCTACTCACTGTGTAAAGTTTTTGTTAACTATACCGATACAGATGGTTCTTCTTTTATGTAGAACCTGTAGAAAATTTTATTGTGCTATTCTGGCATTTTGCAGTAGTTAACAGGGTGTTCTGTGAATAATTTGTGCAGGCAAATGCGACGTAGTAAATTTAAAATATTTTTTTTGGATTCTATTTTCATTTCTTTCTTCTTAGTCTTTTTTTTTCTTTTCTTTTTTGATGTACTGAATGTAGTTATTTTTGGCTTTTATTTCCGCTAGACCATTTGTTAAAAGAAAAGTCCGGAAAAACGCTACAATATAAAAAAAATTGTTTTCATCAAAATCGGATATTTGCTTTTTTCTTGCTCTTAGGTTGCAAACTTTCAAAGTCAAAAAAATTATCAGTCTTATGCTAGTATATAAAATCAGGTATTAATATTTGTTAATTTTTATCAAATGATCTTAGAATTATAGCCAATTAAAGAAGTTAACACAACATAAAGATAATGAATGTCAACTAATTTTATTTATTTGGCTATGGCACGGCGCAGCAATTTTATGTGGCTTTTATTGCAAAAAAAAAAGCTAACAAATTTGTTTTTTAATACTTTTTAATACTTTAATGGGTTCTACTCCAAAGAATACACAAAAGTATAGGATTTACTCTAATAAATTCAATAAAAAATTAGTTAAGTTTTTGTAAAATTTAATTGAACGGATTCTTTACTGTATAACAATAACGACACCATAAATTTGGTAAAAATCAATCAAAACGATTAAAAAACACAAAAGGTCAGTCAAATAATAGAGAGATTTTTTTTTTTTTTTAGATGACATTTGAAAAGCAATGATCGCGGTGTTGCCATACAAACGATAATTAGATCGTTTAAATGGAAATTTATTTTATTCTCGTTCATCTCATCAAAGAGGGGTAATTGATTTTAAGATTATAAAAGATTTTTTCTTTAACACATTTGTGTGGAATATTTTTTGGTTTTTTGGATTTTTTTTATTTTTTTTTTTTTTCAAAAAGTAATAAATTATAAAAGATTTGGTGTGGACCTAGAGTGATGCTATTAATTATTATCTCACGCGACTGTCATTGCTAACCTTCTTAAGTCTTAAAGCCATAACATATGTTTGAATAAAATGAATAATAAATAATTAAAAAATAAATGAATGAATAAGCAAAACGTGTTGTTGTTGTAGGCTGTAATACCATTAAGGTTTAGATCATCATCGTTTGGTGATAAATGATATGAAAATGCTAATACATAAATAGGTATAGGACCCAGCCAGACGTACAAAAAACATTTATAGATAGTTTAGCACATGTCAAAACATACATTTGAAATGGTAGCTAAGTATACAATGTGTCCACTAAGTTAGTTTTTCCTACATATATCTTACCTATATCTAATATTTAGATAATATAATTGAGTTATTAAAATATCAGATCCGGCTTGACTTTGGTCTGTCTTTTTTATGGAAATAGACCTTTTAATGACTATTATTGAAGAAGAAGAAGAAAAAAAAAACATTAACCAAAAAACATTTACATTTTTGTTTTGTGTGATATATATTGACGTCTTTATTGGTTTTTAGAAGTGGTTTAATAAATTATAATTTATCTCTCTTTATAATTCATCGAATTATTATTTGATTCAATGTTAGATAGATCTATTCAACAAATTTTTTGTCAAATGGTAATTATAATTTATTGTGGCACGTTTCTTTGACTTGGTGCTTTAAAATAGATATCGATTGTATAACAATTGTCAGATTACCTTTCAACAATTTTGTTGGCTATTTAATAGAATCTTTTAATAGGAGTTTCTATCTTTTTTTTTGTGAATAATATTATATTTGCCAAAGAACATTTCGTTATTAATTTCTTTAATGGTTGTTGTTTTAGAATTGCTTAATTAGATTCATATGTCAACATCAAAAATTTATATTTTTTATTTATTTATTTCCTGGCTGTTCATCTACTTACAGCAATTTTATGTATTAGACTAGAGGACAGCCGGTAACGTAGCATCTAAAATAGACAAGTTTGCCTATCCCCGTTTAAAAATAATTCATAACTCATATATTCGTTTTCATGTTCTCAGATTCAATATGATGACTATTAAAATCTGTCTACCCTGTTATATTTGTTTACGTTTCGCCACTGCTATGCAACTAAATCAAGTAGCTCTCCATCAAAATTAATACTTTTAACGAAATAATTTATTAATAAACTTTCCAAGAAAACTCGGAAGGGAATTTAAAGAGTATCCCTCTAAAATTATCGTCCCACCCTTGCCCTTCTAGGAGTCCAAAAGTTTGTATGAAGAAATGTAATATTTAAGAGCAGGGTGAGTTGAAAAAAGCTACAATTTCCTAAAGGGAAAGGGCAACATAAAATGCCTCCAGAACAAGTAAAATGCTTCATTTCCATTTGAGGATTAAATTGGCCTACAAACTAAGTGCCCCCTTTCTTTAATTCTCCGTCGGGCGCACCTGATCACTCAAGTACAACCATAATTCTATTAATAAGAATAAATCAAAATGTGCTCAAAATGTTAATGTTTTTGTTTCTTCTATTATTTCTATGGCTAGCTGCTTTCCTCTTAATTGAAGACTGATATCTAAAATCTAGTGCGTCCGGATTCATTTCAGAAATATGTGCGCCCCACGGAGGGTTAATAATTTTGTATAATTTTATCAAGAAAAAATATTTTTCTAAAAGTAAAATTTTGATTTATTTTTTATATAATTTTTTTTTTTCGAAACCCTCTAAGAAATTTTCACCTTCTTCATCATTTTTCATTTGTGTTTCATTCCCATCGAAAAACGCTTTACCTATCGTGAACATGTTTTTTTTGTAATTATTTACCGCTGTTCTCGTACAAAAATCTGAACGAAACAATAACAAATCTTCTAGTTTCTTATTGAAAATCGCTTTCATCTTAATGATTCGTATTAATTATAATGAATTACAAAAAAAACTAAAAAAAGGCATTAGCCATTAGTAAATACTACAAGTTCAGCTGTAACCTAATAAAACTTTAGCATAAATAGTAAGATATGATGATCTCTCAAAAGTCATAAATTAAGATTTCTTTGATAAATATGCAAAACTTTTAGGACTTGTATTTACTTAACTATGCATATATATAGATATCTCTGTCATTAAGTCGTAAGATTAAATGCCATGTTCGTGAGTTCCTTATTTTATGACATTTGAACCAAAAAACAAAACAAAACAAAAAAAAAACTGTGTCAGTGTGTAGGTACCTACCTTAAAACAATATACTGACTAATATTTAGTTTTTTTTTTTTTTTTTGGGCTCTATAAACTTTTTGTTAAAGTAGTCGATGAGCCGTACACAAAAATATTTCCATAAAAACCTACAATTTGATGTTCGAAATGTTAATTTTGAAAATAAAATTGGTAAACAAAAATATTTTTAAAATAATTTATTAAAGCAAAAAATGACTAATTTATTAAAATAAAGGTTTACGATAGTGTTTAGTTTCGATCCGATAAAACAGGCTGTTCGTGGTCAGTAGATTATCATACCATATTGACAAGGCCAGCTGTGCATTTTTTCGGTGATTCTTTATCGCATAGCGCTTATGTCAAACCGTTTTTCTTTGCGGATACAATTTTAACTTTATTAAGTAGGGTTGCCACAATTATCATTTATTTGTTTAAAATACATGTGAGAACGGATCATATAATATTAATTGTCCCAAAGTCTAACAGTGGTGAGTTATTTTAATGTTTAGTTCTAACAGAGATCTGAAGCTGTTCTAAAATTAAAATGTAAAGTTTTGAGTAGACAAAAAATTGATAACAACAGAAACATCACAATTTGAACTCCATTTTTTTTTTTTTTTATATTTTACAATTAATCGTTAACCTTTTCAGGGACGAAATTTTTAATTTTTAATTTTTTAATTCTAAAATGTATTGTAATGCTAAATAACATTATTTTGATTGCAAAAGTAAACGTACACAAATGTGTCAATAGCCCTGAAGAGGTTAATCCTATTTTTCGAACACAAAGCCGGCATGATGAGTGCAATGGACTAATTAAAAATACTAATTTTAACCCTTTCGCGGACACGTCGAATAACTACGAATAAGTCAAACTGGGACACATCGGCATATGCAAAAATACCATATACAAACACGTAGGACATGGACGACGGCGATTAGTTTTATATGTAGCAGCATTTTTTGTGCCCCTACAGAAACAATCAGATCAAAAATTAGTGCTCCAATTTGATTACTTTTTGTATTCTTTTGTTTAGTTATGACCGAATTTAAATCTCTGCTTTAAAACAAAAATAATTACTGGTGTCATTCTGTGAACATTTTCTAAATTACATGAGTGTCCGCGAAAGGGTTAAAAACTATTTCGTAATTTTTCGATATTGTGTGAAGAGTTTTGCAGTATTTAGGGTAAAATTATTCCTGTACTGTTCCTCAAAAGCATAGATGCCCAAATGCGTTCGTTTTGTTCGTTTTAAAGAGATGGCCTCATACCAGTAGTCCGTGTGCAAATATAGCCGATTATACTGTTTGCCCATATCTGCTCAAAAGCATTAAATATGATAATAAAGGGCAACCCTATATGACTACCTATATCATTAATTAATTAATTAACCAGATCCAACTGTTAATAATATTATTTAACGATTCACAATGACATAAATTTAATTTTATTTTATTTATTGACAATATTTTCATCGACCACATAAAAATAAATATTTTTTAATTTCTATACCTAATAGTCCCAAATATAAGAGATGCAAAAAAAAACTCATCAGTTATTCTTGATAGTTTAAGAAATGAATAGGTTTTCGCTTTGTATGTAAATTAATAGACATTTTAGTGTTGTATTTAATCATTAAACACTTGATCAACGTTTAGCTTAAATATTCTAAATCAAATTATATGTAGGTGATTCACATATTTGTTATTAAGTTAAATAAATAAATTTTTTTTTTTTTAATTTTTTTTTTTTTGTTTAAATGTCACTAAAATGATTTGTATAATTTTAATGTCAAAACACACGGTGGCCTTTATAAATCTAAAATATTGATATAGGAATTTTGCTTACTTCTAGTTAGTAGTATCATAATTTATTTTATTTGTAGTAATTCGTTAATTTACAGCAAGTCCTAAAATGTACATAATTGAATTTTATTCGAATATAGTTAATTAAAAATATTAATAAAACTAAAAGTGAAAATTACAATGAACTAGTAAGGAAGAAATAATTGGCTATGTAAGATTACTCCATTATTACTTTGTTCTCATCTAATTTTTTTCCGTGAATTGAATAAAAATGATTAAAATTACAGAAAATTGATTGCAGCGCCATAACGTTAGGTTGTGGAACTTTTGAAATCTTCGTTTTTGTATTCTCTATAATTTTTGTTATGTTCATTTTTCTATTCTTCTTCTTGTGCCTATATCCTTGTTAAATATCGGCGATCACACGATTGATTCTATTTATTTCATTAAATACTCCTATTTCTTATGAGATTCTTCACTACATCTGGCTGTTCTCCGATTATATTTAAACCGATTCAGTTTCTTATGTTTCTCCGCCAAGATATTTTTGTTTTCTTCCAATACATTGTCTTCTTTAAATTTGTCCTTCCACAATAAGTTGCAATATAGTTGCGTACTTTGGGCCGCGCATTATGTCTGGAAAATAATTTGCCTTGCGACATTTGATAGTGGACAGTAGTAATTTTTCTTTTCCTAATGTTCTTAGGATCTCTATATCTGTCCAAGGAATTTTTAATAACTGTCGTTCCAAATGTCTCTATCAATTTATTTATTTATGTTACTTTTCTTTATCTGATGGGTTCCAATCTTTATAAAGTCTGCATCCAAGATCTTTAAAACTAGATACACGTTCAATCGATTTTTTTGTCTACTTTAATGACAAAGCCTATGTATGAATTACTCCGTCTACTAACAATCATAAATTAAGTCTTAGGTATTGGTATTAATATTTAGTCCAAATTGCTTGCTGTGCTCGTTTACTTTCTGAACAAGCGATGCAAATCATCTGAATTGTCGGCTAAATAGTGTTGTGTCATCGGCATATCTAATGTTATTATAATAATTGTTCCATTTACTTTTATGCCTGTATTTGTGTTACCGATTGCTTCTTGAAAAATAAATTCTGAGTAAATAGTAATGGAGATAGAATACAGCCTTGACCAACTCCTCTTTTTATGACAAGATTATCAATCAACTGTTACTTCTTGTATTTTTACTTCAGCAATTTCAATTTCAATAACATTTTTCTAATCCGACTATATATTTTGAGTAGGTAAATGATCAATGTTTATGCGCAAGCCAAAAACAAAGCGCAGACACGAATTAAATGCCAATTCAATACATCGTGACATAACACACGCATGTACCTTTAACTTGTACAATTATGTAACTTAATTAATGAATTTATTAAATTTCGTTTGTTCAAAAAAAAAAAACCTTAGAAAAATAATTATAAAAAGAAGAAGAAGAAGAAGAAGAAACATTTATCAAATAACATGATGACTTATGACTCAAACTGACGAATCGGCCTATGTATAAATATATGTAGACACCAAAATTTGTATATACAGCGCTGTGCATAAAAATAGGTGTAAGGCATATTTTGTATGAAAAAGTAGGAATTCAGTAATTTCTACTAGTTGTTACTATAGGATTGATATCTGACAAATCTATGAATGCAGATATTCATTATTTTCAAACACTAATATTTTCTGAAAATATGGAAGGGAAATAAGGACAGTT